>OX578148.1:15166474-15321474 GCA_951213105.1 Amaurobius ferox | reverse complement strand
ATGAAATCACAAGTTCGATATGCTTGCCATCACCTGCAATGGCATTTGGTTGTCAGTATTTCAGTATTGTTTATTCCCAAAGTTTGAACGATTTATGTACAGTGGTTTTCGAGATATAACAGTTCTTAATTGGGCGCTTTTTTCTGGTCACCCTGTATATATAATATATATATATATATTTATTGACAAGTCAGGAAGTCTTTATAATCGCAAACTATAAATTGTTATTTTTTCCTTGAAGGAGATGCAAGTTCCAAATAAAGGTTTAAACTATGTTAGTTTAGTTGCTTGAAACGTGCTCTCCCGACAAAAACTGGAATTCAAATTTTCGCCTATATATATGAAAGTAAAAATCAATCCATCGCCTTAGAGCTATAACTTTAACATATTATTCAGTTATGACTTGAACGTAAATGCGAAGTCCACCCTCCTCCACGTTATAGAAGAGGAGAAATATCTTGCTCCGAAATAACCTTGAGAAGGAAAGTCCGCGCGTCATGTGATACATTTGGCGATCGCTTCGAAAGCCAGCCAATATCCGCGTGTAATGTGAGCGGAGGGGGTTGGCTTCGTATACACTCTGGCTTATCGCTTTCGATCCCCGCCACTGCCGAAACTGCATCCTTGTTCACGCGGAGTACGATTACGTTCAACCTGTGGGTCCGTAAGTCCTTCCGAGAGGTTGGTGGTACAGGAAAGAAGGGTATGGTTCCTCTGGATGCCTCTCCCACTGGGTTCCGGTCTCAATTGGGTGGCACTTCCTGGCCGTCCAAACAGATACCTTACACCTTTCTGGTAGGTCGGACAGTCTGAGTCGAAAAAGACGCATATAAGTAGATCGGTGCTATTAAGTGATGTCTACTAAAGTAGTACTGAACAGAGTCTTTCAATTGGTAATAGAATATTACCTTTGAAAGAGAATATGATCTTACTTATGAAAGGTAATAGGATGTTACATTTGAAAGGTAATGAAAGAGAAATAAGTTGCAGCCTCTATGAGGAATGACATTAAACTTCGAACAACTAACTACACGTCGAAGTATGTTCTTAGTTACTTTTGCTGGATAAATTATTTGCATTTCTAAAATATAAACATTTTAATTGATAGTATGTGGTGCATAGCAATATATATATATATGTATATAATTGAAGATTTTTATGATTACTTGTAATATATACCCGAGAAATACCAAAGATATATATATGTATATATATATATATATATATATATATATATATATATATATATATATATATATATATATATATGATATTATGAATAAAGGGTCTAAATTTCGCATTCCATTCTGCCATCACCCTAAACAACTTCTGCAGTCTCTATCATTTGATTTTGATAAGTTCATATATCAACTTGCTTGTTCATATTCCATTCCTATTGAAGCATTACATATATGGAAGTATACTACCTTACATCTACTTAAAAATGTTATATTATAAAAAAACATTAAATTAACGAAGCCTAGGTATCCTTATAAACAACTCCTATCTGCTATTAAAGAACAACAACAACATTTTGTCATAACTTATGTAGATAAAGCTTCTAATAATTATTCCATCATTTGTAAAAAATATTATGTTTCTCTGTTACAGAATTACTTAAAAAATAATCAAATTTTTAAACCCATTAATAATCAGTCTATCAAAATCAAAACTAAAATGCGAAAATTATATACACAATTAAATATTAATTGTAAGTTTTTTAAATTTGCTTATGTTACTTTGGTTCCTAAATTCCACAAATCACCTCTCAGTTTTAGAACAGTCACTTGTGGACATAATACCTTTACCACTACAGCTAGTAAGTACTTGCTTAACTGTTTAAATACAATTAACGAATCTCTTAAATTTAGGAATTCAGGATATTTAATTTTGAACACTAGTTTTGATTCAGTTAATCACCTTAGCAAGTTTCCACAAATTCTTGGTTTCCAAACCCTTGATTTTAAAGACCTATTTAATAATATTGTCATTAAAGATTTATATAAAGTTATTATCTCTCTTTATCATGACTATATATCTTATAATCATGTTTCTTTTAATATCAAAAATTTTCCTATGCTCTTGCACTTTGTGTTATACAATTATATTATCCAAGGTGATAACATTTATTTACAAACATCTGGTGTACCACAAGGTGGCTGTAGTAGTAGTATTTTCGCTAACTTATATCTTTATTATAATGAATGTCATTTTAACTCTAATTCATATTCTATATATAGATATATTGACGACTGTCATAAGGTAAAATTGTCCTTATCAAAAATTACCTGTATAGGACTTACCTATGATGCCGCCACTAAGGGTGGAGCATGTAAGCTCCCGGTTCTCAAGCTCGGACTACGAACACACAAAACATAAAGAAATACACATGCTTAATTGCTCAATTTATTTTAATATTTTACTTAATAGATATCTATTGTATCTGGAGTAACTATGCTATAATTAAATCAATTATTAAAAGACACATAATACTAACAATATTACATTAATATATATATATATTTACACACATAATAACGTTGACTTAAATTTCTTAAAAACAGTTTCCTTTAAACAATCGATAAAGAATAGTTCTTACAGTTCAATATTACGAACTCGTTCATATGGTCTACTCATACGAACTGGTAGTCTATTAATTTAATAATTGTAAAAGGTGTGCCTTCCGTGCTAATAGTGACAATTGAAAGTTGGTTACCTTTTCTCTTTGTGTTACGTGCATATTCGTGCTATTTCAATGATGTAGGAACACCGTTACACATCTAACTGTACTCGCTACCATTTTGTTGCTCACGTTCTATATACACTTTTCACAAACCCAAGAAAACATGATGCTGACTCGTTCGAAAGTTTTTAAGTCGACTGAAAAACCTCAGGTGCGTCTAGGACGCTGTCGAAAAATTGCATCTCCTGGAAAGTTCTAGAACATTCTCTCAAACCTTTTTCTTTTCACATTGTAGTGTCGTTGTTGATTCGTTGAAGTGAAGAAGGGGATGCGCTGCTTATTTATGTTTGTATTGCCATTGGCTCCCTCCGCAGCATTTAAATAGCTCATTAGCTAGGTTGGCATCCGCAATTGGAATTGGAAAATGGCTAGGTTGGCATTTGTAATTGGGTGGAAACATGTAATACAAATATTGTGTTACATGATATCCCCCCTTGCAGAGAGAAAATTTCAGCACACGGTAAACATCGCACTGAACACATATGTGTACACATTGCGCCCACTGTGGAAATGTTGCTTTGATCCACTGCACATATATCTGTCACAGAAATGCAGATCACCGCATGTAAGACACACTATATTGTAACATTGACATACATATATCGGTGCATTACAACCGACATGTCACTAAAATGAAGGAACTCACTGTTCGGAAGATACACCATATCGTACTTGGTAACACATATATTGGTGTACATGAAGAAATTATGACTGTTCGGAAGGCACACTATATTGTCACATGGAATTATCACGAGCACGGAAGACACCTTATTGTCACATGTAATTATCATGAGCACGGAAGACACCTTATTGTCACATGGAATTATCATGAGCACGGAAGACACCTTATTGTCACATGGAATTATCATGAGCACGGAAGACACCTTATTGTCACATGGAATTATCATGAGCACGGAAGAATGAGTCACCATCCTGTGACTTAATTTTCAATGTTCCGGTACTTCAATATTTATATTTTCATTATGTTGCTTAGTACAGTCTATTGTACACTTCAAATGAAGACTATCATAATTGTTATTTGCATTTCTATTTATATACAAGTTCACAACATTACATTAAAATATACGCAATTCATTACCTTGATTTCTCATTTTCACAGACGTAAATAATTTTTAGACAATTTTTTAACTGTATATATTTCTTATTTGTTATAATGAATAACATATTATATATTTTTGTGTGTATAAATCATGACTCTTTTGAACACCATATTTATATCATATTACATCTCGGCCTTTAAAATATCAAATATATCATCAATATATATCAATGTACTCATTTTGCTCTTCAAAATATTGTGCATCTCACAATACGCACGAGCATTTCCTCTTCGACTGCCCTTTCGTGTGTAACAACGGGCGGAAGGGAGAAAAGAAAAAAAGAAAAAATTCGCTTGACCCGTAGCTTTCCTCTGTTCCTCTCAACGCGTTTCTATGGCAACTGCGAATCTGTTGACCCCCACGGCGAGCCTTGAATGAGTGTCTTCATTGTTTGCAGAGCGCAAACTTACGTAAAAGGGATTTTAACTGCCTTTTGCATGTATCGCTAAAGATTTAATCGTTATCGTGCAAGTTTGGCGGTATCCTCTTCTCAAGCGCGGGCTTTTAGACTGTCCGGTGGTGAATGTACGAGCTAACATTGACGTGGGATTTTCTGGCTGTATCTTTTAAGGAATTTATTTACACTTTTTCTTTCAAGTTCTTTTTTTGTATTCTTACTTATATTTATTCTACTTATCTTGTTAATAATTCTATTTAATTTGATATATATATTTTTTTTTTATTATTATTATCTTATGACCTTAACACAGATCTGACTGTTGAATTATAAGTTTGATTTCATGTACTTCTAATTTATTGGATTTATTTATCCCTTGTTGCAACAACGCGTGATATATTATTTTATGTGTAGTATTATGAATATACCATGTTTTTGTTATGTTATTGGTATAACTGACTTTATGTTCCCGTTTCAGCATAACTTTACATATTTCTTTATTTAAATATATTCTTTCATATTTAATTTTATCTGTTATTTCTTTTTATTTCCAGTGATACTTAATTAATGCATTAATTTATTAATAATACTCAATCATTTATCATTTACATACAATTTTCTGCATTTTCCTAAATGTATTTTATTTTTATATACCGGCCGGTATTTTTAACTAACATTGCCTGCAATTATAATTTTAAATTTTGATACATTGATTGTATGCTTACAATAGAACTTTTTTTTGTATTATTCTCGTACTATGCAGGGGAGATTTTCTCCGATGTTTATTTTTAGCCTGGCTATTTATTTTGAAGGTGACTAGCTTTCGCCGTACAATGGCCATATATGGAGCTGTTACGCTGACTGTGAAGGCTGAGAAATTAATCCTACTCATTCAAGTTTTATTAATCCATATATGTAATTAACTTTTATTTTGTTTTTTTAGATTGCGTGTTTTCGTAAAAGGTCTGTATAAACTATTTATGCCATATATATTTATTAATTTACTAATCATTGTTTACATCAGCTGTGAGTGTTTATTTTGACTTCACACTTTTATTTATTTATTTATTTATGATTTTGCTTTTATTCTGTCAGCTTTTTATAAACTATTAATTAATAATTTTATGATTTTGAATATCCTGTACTTGCTTTTACCATGTTCCATGACTTTATTTTGCATTTTATTAATTATGTTATACTATTTTTTCAAGACCCGCACAAGAAACATGAAAGAGAAAAAAAGAAAAAAGAAACGATATCGGGAAGAATTCCATCCCACACATCTTTATCATTGGAATGTCTACCTTGATTTAAGCATCTATCATTGGAAGACTTGTATTTTTGATGCCCACTACTGACTGTTACCACCTTTCGTTTTCAAGCAAGACAAATTGCAAGTAAGTGAAATTTAATTATCTCTCTCCTTTTTTTCTTCTAACACCTTAGTTTATTTTATTTTAGAACATTGAGGGGTATTGTATGTATTATTTATCACTTCTACAAATTTTTTCTGATATTTATTGCTCTATTCATAAAATGTATCCATACATAAATGTTTATTTATTACCTATATTTTTATTTTATCCTCATATTTACAAAATCCTCATATTTACAAAAAATATTATCCTCATATTAATTTTACAAATATGTTATCCTCATATTTATTTTACAAAATATATTATCCTCATATTTGTTTTACAAAAAATATTATCCTCATATTTATTTTATTTTATAACTGCCCTACGAGTTCGTAGGTCCGAATCTCCCTGCTCTTATCCCCACTTACATAGTATTTGACAATGTCCATTTTTATAACGTAGACTAATTTTTATTTTGTTTGGAAGGGAAAAAACATTTATTTACTATTTTCTTTCACTTCAAAATTTTCCGAGTCTCCGTTTTTATTTTGTTCTCAAACATTTTAATTTCCTGAAATCATCATTGTATTACATATTGTTTATACTTCAGATATCTTTTATTTTTTTTTTTTACGTCCACTGAATTATTTACTTTACTTATATTTTCTAAGATTAAATTTATTTATTTTACTTATATTTTCATATAAATTATTTATCTTTTATCATTGTCCGTTCATTTATTTAATATCTACTTGCATAAAAGGGACGGGAATCTAGAACTTTTTAATTTTGCTGTACTGCTACTTGATGAAACGCTGATAATTTCAATAAAATGGGCTGGCGCTAATACTTTTACGTTGTACACGTTGATACTTATTGACAACATTACTGCTAACCAGTCAACCCGCTGATAAACTTTCCTACTGTTCTTTTTTTGTTGCTGTTGTTGCAAAAAAATCCATGGTTTAAAATTCCTATCCGCTGGACTTGCCTTCCTCCAGACAATTTTTTTGAAGTTTTATTTAATTTTGCGATTTTGTTGACTACCGTGCATTTTGGATAACTATCATGCCTATCCTCACACTAAGTCTTCACTACTACACACTTTTCCTCACACTACAGTTTTCACAATATACCATACATAATATACAATACACAATACATACTAAAATAACCATATACTTTTGCTGCCCTATGTTTTGCACATATTGTGGCACTATGCTATTTGTAACACACTTGTTGTCTATTTACTTATTTATCACTTAATTTTGAAAGTTGCTCTATCTACATAAATTTTCTATTATTATAATTATATTCATTTTCTTTACATTAACCAAAATATCTATTTGTAGACTACCTTCCAACTTAATTTTTACATTTACTGTAGACTACCAAAATTATTTCAAAATGCTTTCCAATTTACTTTCAAAATATTGTAGGAAACTAATATATTTTATCATACCATCTAATTTACTTTAAAAATCATTATAGACTGCTACACATCTTGTAGAATGCTTTCGAATACTATTTTTTGCGTGTCCTCAGATTATAACGTCTCGGACTCTGATAATTATGATTATTGGCGTTATATTCTTTGTTTACATGCGATTGACTTCTGTCAACAGTTCGCCGTGTTTGTTTATTTTGTAAATACTTTTTACGCGGTTCTGCTTTATATAATTTATTCGCGTGAACAACTATCCATTTTTTATTTGGATCGTACATAGGTGTGATAGCGTAATTATTGTTACGAATCACCTTTACGATGCGAAATGGTCCTTGAAATTTTTTTTGTAATGCTGTGGTGGGTCTTAGGTTTTTTAAGTACACAATTTGTCCTTTTAATAATTTCTGCTGTCTAACTCTTTTAAAAAATTTTTCTTGGCGACTTTGGGCTTGAATTTGTTTTCGTTTTGTATATCTATTAATTTTTTCCGCTAAAGTAAGTGCTTCACTGACGTCATTATCATATTCAGTTTTAGTTAAATTCGGACTGTCATCAGGGTCCGCTATTTCCAGATTATTTTCTCCGGGTAATTTCAAATCTCTGGTAAGAAACAAAATAGCGGGACTGTGGTCTATATTTGCGCTGGGTGTTGCATTATGAAATAATTTTACATATGGCAAGACTTTGTGCCAATTAAATGTTTGGTCAGCCATTGCTGCCAAAGAATTTTTTATTCCTAAGTGGCTTCTTTCTAAAATTGCATTTGAGCTAGGTTTGTAAATAGACGTATATTTTATTTTTATATCATGTTGCTCTGCGAATTTTTTAAATTCCTCGCTTTTAAATTGCCTCGTATTATCGGTCAGCAGCCACATAGGAACGCCATTTTGTGAAATCCAATTCGTTAGGACCTGTAATACACTCGCAGTTGTAATATTTCTCACGGGTACTGCCTCCAGGAGTCTCGAGTAATGGTCTATCATCGTTATGATGTACTCGTGCTGTCCGTTACTTCTCGGTAGCTTCCCTACAATGTCTAATGCCACCGTGTGATTTTGTTGACATGGACGTGGCACATGTTGTAATGGCATAGGTCTTATAGCCTTATTTTTGTAACATAAACATGCATCACATGATGCGCAAAAATTCTTTACATCACTGTATGCTCCTTTCCAGTAATACTTTCTATTCAGAATTTGATAGGTTTTTTCAACTCCAAAATGTGGTGTATGAGCTAACTCAATAACTGCGAATTTTAGACTGTGAGGTATTAGAGTTCTGTCCTTTTGCATAGGATTTCTGATATTTCTAGCAGTCTTTATCATAATTAATCCTGTATTTACATCTCTATAGTATTTATTTACATATTTTGGCTGTTTAAATTTTGCATTCAGTCCGTTAATAATTTTCTTTATCTCTCTATCTTTTGCTTGCTCTTCTAAAATTTTGGCTATTGTTATCGCGCTGTCATTAGCAATAATGTTATTTATTAATTTAGTCTTAGTTTGTTCAGAAAAAATTTGTCGCGACATAAAATCACTGGGATTATCTTGTCCTTTAATGTATTTTATATCGAAAGAATATTGTTGTAAATGTAATAACCATCTTGCGATTAAATCAGAATTTTGATTTTCTAAGTGTATGTAGTGAGTTAAAGCTTTAGAATCAGTAAATACCGTAAAATGCGTACCATATAAAAAATCTTTGAAATGTATTATAGCGTCGTGAATTGCTAGCAATTCTAGCTTCATGCTCGGATATTTCTTTTCACTGTCTGAAAGTTTCCTGCTATAATACTCGATAGGATGAAAATTTCCGTTCACTGATTGAAGTAAAATTCCTGACGCGGCTACTTTTGAACAATCAGTCGACAAAAAGAACGGCTTTGACATATCAGCTGCCTTGACTACCGGTTTCGATAAAATCGCGTTTTGCAATGTTACAAACGCTTCTTCGCATTTCTCCGTCCATATAAATTTTTTATCTTTCTTTGTTAACTCAATTAATGGGTTGCATAGTTCAGAAAAATTTGGTATGATCTGCCTAAAATAATTACATAAACCTAAAAATGATTTTACTTTTTTTACTGTCGTTGGCACAGGGAACTTCGTTATTTTCTGTACATTATCATCTGAAGGTGTTATGCCTTCCTTACTTATCTTAAATCCTAGAAATTTAATGTTCTCTTTACACATTTGTAATTTTGAAGGGTCAATGGTTAAACCAAATTTAGCTAATCTCGAAAATACCGTTTTTAATTTCTCCAACATTTTCTCGAATGAATTTGCGGCAATTACAATGTCATCTAAATAAAATTCAATTTTCTGATCTTTTAAATCTCCTAAGCATTTCATCATTAGTAATGAGAAATATGCTGATGAGTTTTTTGCCCCAAAAGGTAATCTATTAGGTCTATACGATCCATTATTTGTTATGATATTTAATCGGAAACTGTCCTCAGGTTTGATTTTTATTTGAAAAAACGCGGACTTTAAGTCTATCACCGTGTACAATTTGTGGCCTGCGATGTTGTGCAGAATGTCGCTAATTTTACCAATATTTACGGGCAGTAATTCAGTAATCTGATTTAATAATCTGTAATCTACGGCTAAACGATACTTTTGTACTTTATCTGTATGACTATTATTAAAATTGCTTTTTTTCTTAATTAATATGCATGGGAAGGCGTAGTTACTGTTAGACTTTTCAATTATTCCTGCTTCACACAATTGTTTTATCTCACCTTCTAGTACAGGTTTTAACCTTTTTGGCAAGGGATAAGGTTTACACTGTATTGGGTACTGGTGTAGTAAATTAAATTCCGGTACTATTTCTTCTGTCATTCCCAGCGTTTTGTATGATTTCGAAAATACATCATAATTTTGTAACAGTAATTTTAGCAATATGTGTTTTTCATTTTCTTGTAAGTGATCCAGTTTAAAATCTTGCGGTGTTAATTCCGCTTTTCGTAAAGCTGAAATGTCCATTTTTTGTGGATCATTTAAGCTTTCGATATTGTTAATCTGTAAAATTTTATCAGTATCATGTTTCTCTTCATAAATTTCAAACTGCGGTGTTACAGTACCAAATATCATATTTTTATTTAGATGAATCTCTTCTTCTGTTTTATTTGTTATTATAGTAGAAATATATTTTCTATTATTTACATAATGTATAGAATTTTGAGTATGTAAATCTTTCATTGAGTTTGTAATATTTAACAATACATCCTTATCTTCAAAATAATTTTCGCTTAATTTTAATTTTATTGATTTTGTTTCTTGAGGGAGTAATTTAATTTTATGCGCTAAGCTTGCATTTAAGCATTGAATATGTTCAACTCTTGTATTATTATTTTCTGGTTGCTGTGCTTTTTTCTGATTTTTGTCTTAAAATGGTATGGATATGGATTCTTTGACAAACTTTAATATTAATTTATTTGTGTCAATTATGGCATGATGATTTTTGAGAAAATCAAATCCTAAAATAATTTCATAAGGGGTGTTATTTAATTGTTTAGTTATGAAAAAAGAATTTTTGCATCTTTTGTTTTCAATTTTAAAGCTAAAGCTGATACATTTTGAAAATTGAATGTTTTCTTTGGTCATAGTCTGTATTTTTACTTGTCTAGATAAATAGTTAATTTTAATTTTATTTTTGATTTTTTGAAATATTTGATCTGATAATAAACTGACACTTGCGCCACTATCTATGAGAGCCACTGTTTTTATGTTCTCTAAATTTATGTTAATCATTGGCAATGCGTCACTCTGTCCATATGTTGAATTCAGTACATGTTCATTTAAATTTTGTGCATCCTTATTAATTTTGCTTGCAATTTTATGGGATCTCGAATCCTTATTTGATGCCTTATAACTTTCTATATGTCTTTTATTTCGAGGTCCCTTTCTTAGTTTAAATATTCATTATTCTGATATTGCCTATGATTGCTTTCATAATGTGGTCCATTATTCTGATATGATCTTCTGTTATTACTTTGAAATTGTCTGTTGTTATTTCCTGCACGCCGTCGTATTCCCCGGTTATTTATGAAATTACCTCTTCTGAAATTCGCCCTACTATAGTGTGCATAATTATTTTGAATAGTGGGTCTTTGTTGAAAATTGGTAGTTTCCTGAATGTTATTTCCATTTGTCATCGCCCTTTTTAAATTGTCTTGTACATTATGAAGCATATAGCATTCGGACATCCAGTGATTGTTACGACCACACGCTATACAGAATTTCTGTGGCGGGTTTTCTGCAGTATTTTCCGTTTTTACATGATTTATTTCCAGATTCTCACTTATTTTATTTTCTACATCAATACTATTTACACAATCATTTTGTTCCTCCAATGCGGATTCTATTACCTCCGCTATTTTCACTGCTTCGTCAAAGGTTTTCGGGTCATTTTTTTTTATTTCTGTTCTTAAATCCTCTCGAACTATTTGCAAAAATTTAGTAAGTTTAATTTTCTCTGTAATTTTTTTTACATTTGCGTCCATTGTTTCATCTACTTCTAGAAAAATTATCGCCTGGTTTTCGATTTCTTGTGCAAGCTCCTTAATTGTCATATTTGGTAAATGTTTCAGATTGTTAAAATTGTTGTGTTTTTGCACTAATGTTTGTTTCCTTTCAAATTTGTTTTTTAATAACTCCATGAATTTTTCATATGATTTTTCCTTTTGCAGAGCAATATTTTCTGCTAGAAATTGTTGAGCCTTTCCCTTTAATCTTGATTTGACAATTATAATTTTCTCTTGTTCGGACCATGATGTTAAATCCGCTATTTCCTTAAATTGTATAATAAAAAAATTGACATTATTTTCCTTTTGTCCATCAAATGATGGCAACATCTGCATAATTGGCAACGATGTATTTTGCTGCGCTTGATTTGCGGGCATCTGTATCTGGATCGCGTTATTTGCCGAACTATCTGTTACTCTGTTATTTATATGTACCTCCTGCTGTATATTATCGATAATTGGAGCATCTTGCCTCGATCTTTTACTTAATTGCCTAGTTTTATTCGGCGCCATGATTTGATACACTGTCATACAATTCTGACTCTATATTAAATATTTATGCTAATACATACATATATATTCAATCATATAATACATATTTAAATTATCATTTTCATGCATTTTCTTATCATTCTACTGAGTTATATCTCATTATTAAATTCATTGTTAAATTCAATATTACATTCCACTTATTATTAAATTCACTTTTATATTCAAACTCATTATTAAATTTACTATTATATTCAAACTTATTATTAAATTTAATTTTGCCTTTTACTTATATATTTTACTTTCTCTTATGAAAATTAATTTTCTCCGAGCTTGACCACATACGGCACCAATTCGCGCGGCGACATCATGTCATAAGGTAAAATTGTCCTTATCAAAAATTACCTGTATAGGACTTACCTATGATGCCGCCACTAAGGGTGGAGCATGTAAGCTCCCGGTTCTCAAGCTCGGACTACGAACACACAAAACATAAAGAAATACACATGCTTAATTGCTCAATTTATTTTAATATTTTACTTAATAGATATCTATTGTATCTGGAGTAACTATGCTATAATTAAATCAATTATTAAAAGACACATAATACTAACAATATTACATTAATATATATATATATTTACACACATAATAACGTTGACTTAAATTTCTTAAAAACAGTTTCCTTTAAACAATCGATAAAGAATAGTTCTTACAGTTCAATATTACGAACTCGTTCATATGGTCTACTCATACGAACTGGTAGTCTATTAATTTAATAATTGTAAAAGGTGTGCCTTCCGTGCTAATAGTGACAATTGAAAGTTGGTTACCTTTTCTCTTTGTGTTACGTGCATATTCGTGCTATTTCAATGATGTAGGAACACCGTTACACATCTAACTGTACTCGCTACCATTTTGTTGCTCACGTTCTATATACACTTTTCACAAACCCAAGAAAACATGATGCTGACTCGTTCGAAAGTTTTTAAGTCGACTGAAAAACCTCAGGTGCGTCTAGGACGCTGTCGAAAAATTGCATCTCCTGCAAAGTTCTAGAACATTCTCTCAAACCTTTTTCTTTTCACATTGTAGTGTCGTTGTTGATTCGTTGAAGTGAAGAAGGGGATGCGCTGCTTATTTATGTTTGTATTGCCATTGGCTCCCTCCGCAGCATTTAAATAGCTCATTAGCTAGGTTGGCATCCGCAATTGGAATTGGAAAATGGCTAGGTTGGCATTTGTAATTGGGTGGAAACATGTAATACAAATATTGTGTTACAACGACTTAATTTGTATTATCATTGATGATTCCTATACCATTAATATTGATTTTTACCCCTCTAACCTAGAATAAATTCCTAATGAGCCTAGCGTTAGTCAAACTGTTAATTTTTTAGACCTAAATTTATATACCCTCAATAATCATGTAATCACCAATCTATATGATAAAAAAGATTCTTACAACTTCACTATCATAAAGCTGCTATCATATTAATCTTGTAATTCTATTCAATTGTTTAGAAACATCATTTTAAACCAGCTATTTCGAATACATCGACTTTCTGATCCTCGGTTTCACTTTCTCCACATCAATAATCTTAAACGCATTTGTCAAAATTACCAATATCCGGAAGTATTTGTAAATAATATTTTTAATAATTTCAAATACACCACGTAATAATTTTACACATGCATTATTTATCTTTGATTGGTTAACTCATTTTTAAGAATTCACCCATTCCTATCACCTAACTTACCACTTGGCCTGAGTCTAATACTGTTTACTATTTTCGAATGACTATTTTCCACTTGTCCTGAGTCCTATACTGATTACTATTTTTGAAAGTCTCCATACATATTATGTATCGTTCAAATGATTCATTCCGATGTCCATTCGCATTGACGAAGTGAGGTGAAAGGCTCAGTCGCTAGTTCAACTTACACGTGGTAGCAATGCTTGTGAGTTCATATTTTTGTTCGAGAAGGTATTATTTTTCAGATTTGTAATTCAATTGATTTATTTTTCTCCTTCCACTAGCCAGTAGACAGTTCCAATGGTGTCTATAGTTAAATACTATCGCCATTGTAAGAAACTGGCTATTCTATCGGTTGTAATTCGAATTGTATGGCTGTCCTGATGAGAATACAATTTCGAACTAACCGCCATTTCTTGTGTAGTTTCAATTGATTGTTCTCTATGTCTTAATCTTTTATCTTGAGCTAATTATTATTGCCTTTCTCATTTTTGCCGTGTTTTTTTTTTCATTTTATTTATATTTATATACTTTTAATTGTGATTTTTGTATCCTAATATTCTTCTCATCCCCCTTTCCATTGTAGTGATATGTTACCTTCTATCTTTATCCTTAGTCTTGGTCTATAGTTACTCATTTGTAATAGATATGCTAGAGATGGGTTTTTTGTACATACAGTAGTTTATGCATAATTTTTGATTAAAATCTTTCAATTTATGTATATATATATATATATATATATATATATATATATATATATATATATATATATATATATATATATATATATATATATATATATATATATATATATATATATATATATATATATATATGCATATATATATATATCAGTTAGGTAAGTAGTGCGAACAAAATGACCTATTTACCTTTTCTCGAATGGTAACGAGTTTAGAATTAATTACTTTATTTAAAGCATGAAGGTAATATGAAATATATCTCCATGGTTTAAATACTTCATTGAAAGTCATATGTCAGATATTTATTATTTTCTTCAGGTTTTTTTATCTTTAATTATTAATAATTTTTTCCAGTTTTTTTTATTCAATAATTATTAATAATTATCTTCAGCCTCTTTGCTGAAGAATGAAACATATAATGATTTCATAATAGTTATTTAAATATGATGAAAATTTTGGCATAATTACTGTATCAGTTTTTTGCTCTACAACTTATATATTATTTAACCTGAAGTTAATTTAATTATGTAATGGATTTATTCTTTAGTCGAGGGCTGTATAATAATTAATCCGCTTATGTCTACAGATGATTAGAATGAAAGGAAATATATCTTCATTCTGATAACGATCGTCAGACAGAAACACCAACAAATATTAATGTTTAATGGGTGATTGTATGGAATATTAATGTTTGAAATTGTTCAATCAGGACACACACTCCAGAGATTTGATAGTAAATCACCAATAGATGCTGAACATTAAAAGGCACTAGAAAACAGAGGCTCAACGTGAGTACAGCTGATAGTATTTATTTAACATCCCTAGTCCTGGCATTACTTGTGGGATACACTAAATAACACTTATTCAAAATCCCACCCAGCTAAATGCAATGCTTCTAGGTTAGTCTAAATTAGGTCTGGATAATAGAAGGCAGTATGCCTCTTAACAAAAGCTGAGATAGAACTGCGAAGAGGCAAGTGATACGCAATTCAAAAGATCATGGACACACACATCGAACAAATGTGCAAACGGGTGCGTTTGAGAGGGAAATGCGAAGAGGCAAGTGATATGCAATTAAAAAGATCATGGACACACACACACACACATCGAAGAAATGTGCAAATAGGTGGCATCTGTATGAGAGTGAACTGCGAAGAGGCAAGTGATATGCAATTCAGAAGATCTTGGACACAGACATCGAAGAAATGTGCAAACGGGTGGCATCTGTATGAGAGCGAAATGCAAAGAGGCAAGTGATATGCAATTCAGAAGATCATGGGCACACACACATCGAAGAAATGTGCAAATAGGAGGCATCTGCATGAGAGTGAACTGCGAAGAGGCAAGTGATATGCAATTCAGAAGATCATGGACACACACATTCAAGAAATGTGCAAACGGGTGGCATCTGTATGAGAGTGAAATGCGAAGAGGCAAGTGATATGCAATTCAGAAGATCATGGACACAGACATCGAAGAAATATGCAAACGGGTGGGATATGTATGAGAGCGAAATGCGAAGAGGCAAGTGATATGCAATTCAGAAGATCATGGACACAGACTGTGGTGAGGTGAAATTTACACATAAATACAATAAACTTAAACACATAAATACATTAAAGATACTCACCAAATAGTTCCACCAGGCTCAACCGCGTTAACGTATAGTGGGGTCCGATTGGACCTAAGTACATTGCGTTTGCTCAACAATTAATCACTCCCTTTTTGTGGCCAACTAACAATTTATTTAGAACACATGAAATCTCAATTTTAAACATTAATATACAAAAATGCACAATTACAAAAAAGCATTCCCAAATTACCTAACTTGACCTCGGGGTGCACAGTATTTTTGCATTAATTTGCATATTTATAAAATCCAAATTTGTAATTAATTACTTTTGGTTAAGACACAATATATATATTCAATTTTGCAAAAACTCCCATTTAGCATAACCTTGCCCTTACACTATTAGATTACATCAGTTACTTAAACATTCATGTACACATTTTAAAATCAATATATAATTTCCATACCTTCATGCATGAGACTCTCACTGAGTGCTGTAGCTGACCTCTGCACGTAGGAAAGGGTGGCACAATTAATTGAATGTTTATTAGTTCATTTATTCCGATGGTTCGTGGAAGACACTACCAGTCCGGGAAACACTAGGTTGCATATCATCAGGTCATAAGTTATTGCCAAGTATTATTTTGGAGATGGGTACACCGTCCACTTTCCTTCTCCTCCTCTTAAACGATGGCTTAAGTCCCAGCGGCTCTTGAGTGAGCATGCGTACAGGTTTTGCCAAAATATATACGTTTTCGTAGAGGTTCGTCTGCTGCTTAGGATCCCTGGATTGATGCTCCTCTATCACTCCATACACGCAGTGTTACAGTTACCACGGCTTAAATGCAGCTAAAGGAGCAAGGTCCTACACCGCGCCGTTTTAGTGGTAGAGCTGTGTTGCACTGCAACTAACAAAACAAATGACGATGGGCATACTGCTCACTTTCCTTCTCCTCCTCTTAATGCGGCTTAGACCCAGCGGCTCTTGAGTGAACATGCGTACAGGCCCTTGCCTAAAAAGTGGAGATCGGATACTTTATTTGTAGAGATTGAGTGCTGCTTAGGAGCCCTGGATGAACGTTCCATAAATATTCCGTGCATACAGTATCACATTCACCACGGCTTAAATGCAGCTACAGGAGCAAGGTCCTACACCGCGCCGTTTTGGTGGTAGAGCTGTGTGTACATACATCACAAAAACATAGTATACATTTCAATATATTTACCATTCCCTTTTTCCAGGGTTACGTATAAAGATATGTGATTACAGTATCACACAGACATCGAAGAAATGTGCAAACGGGTGGCATCTGTATGAGAGCGAAATGCGAAGAGGCAAGTGATATGCAATTCATAAGACCATGGACACACACACATTGAAGAAATATGCAAATGGGTGGCATCTGTATGAGAGTGTAATGCGAAGAGGCGAGTGATATGCAATTCAAAAGATCGTGGACCACACACACCGAAGGAATGTGGAAATAGGTGGCATCTGTATGGGAGTGAACTGCGAAGAGGCAAGTGATATGCAATTCAGAAGATCATGGACACACACATCGAAGAAATATGCAAACGGGTGGCATCTGTATGAGAGCGAAATGCGAAGATGCAAATGATATGCAATTCAGAAGATCATGGACATAGACATCGAATAATGTGCAAACTGGCGGCATCTGTATGAGAGGGAACTGCAAAGAGGTAAGTAAGGTGCAATCCAAAAGATGCTCTTTTGAATTGTATATCCCTTCCATCCTCGCAGTCAGCTTTTTTTAAAGACTCATGCTGTTTTATTTTTTCTGTTTTGACCTGATACAGGATACTTATAACGTCCTGGATACAATTGTAGTTACCTGACTGAATTATTACTGCTTTATACAAAGAAATTATATATTTTGCCATATTTAGATGTTAAAAAATTGCTTTCTTAGCTTTTATAAAAAAATATCTCCTTATTCGTGAAGTAAAATTAATTTCTTTATAAGGTTGCATAAAATTAGTACAAAAAATCTGATGTGGGCAGCACATGACTTTCCCTGCAGACGTTTATATTCACGTTCTCTTTATTTATTTTTAAATTTATTTCACTTTTAATTCAATTTTCGTTCTCATTCGGTAACCGGACTTATTATTAAAGGTGGCGTAGAGAAAATTCGAAAAACCAAAATATCTCGAGAACGGATACTCCTAGTGTAATGGGGTTGATCTTTTTCTTTTCGTCGTTAAAAATTACGTATTAAACGAGCATTTAATGGATATATTTGAGTATATCTAGTTCATTAGTTTAGATTTTGACGATTTTTGCAGGCCATTTTGCAAAAAATGGCAGGTTATATTTTTTTAATCGTACCAAAATCTAATCAGCACCAGGGTAACCCACAAGTGACTCATCTACCAAATTTTGTGAAATTCGGTTCATTAGTTTTTCAGTTACAGTGGATACAAGCTTTGGCGGGCCATTTCGCAAAAAAAGGCGGGTTCTTTTATCCCGAATCGTACCCAAAACTAATCAGCAGAGTCGCCCACAAGTGACTTACCTACCAAATTTTATGAAATTCGGCCGATTACTTTTTTAGTTAGAATGGATACAAAATCTGCACAGACAGACACACAGACAGACACACAGACAGACAGACACACAGACACAGACGTCACGCTAAAAATGGTTTTTTCGTATTCTACAGGTCTCGAAACGTGTAGATCCGTCGAAAACTCGAGTTGTGATTTTCGGCATGATTCCAATACTTTCCCTATACATTGCCATGTATTGCAGGGAAAGTAAAAAATTACGGAATGGGTATTCGCCTTCTTTATAGATCCTTCCGTCATTCGATACTAGTACTTAGAGAAAACTGTATTAGAGATATATATTTTTAGACAAATTTTAAAAGTGAGCTAATGTGAAACCACTGGTTAAAACACATATAAAAATCCGTTATAAATGAAAGTTCGAATTAAAAAACAAAAGACCCCCAAAATATCTATATTGCCTTAAAAACACTTTATTATTGTAAAGAAATATGCACTTTGTAGGTAAATATTTAGATACTAACACGTTGTTCTGTTAGCTACTAGTAGCACTATAATCTGTTGTCCAATAAAATAATAGTTTCTTTCTCTTGGAGTAAAATAAATCTTCCCAACTCCTGCGGAAGGCACAGGTTTTTAACCCCGTGGAGGAAGTGTGGCTTTACGAAATTGCTCTCTTACAGCACACCAGATCAAGTGAGTTAGAGGCCGGAGCAGATATAAATTAGAACTTTTTGGGAAATAACGTCATCACATATACCGTTGACGTTTAGCTCGCAATTTTCATCCGCAAACACTTCAGAAAGAAAATTTCTAACTTCAAAGTCACAAAAAATGTCACAAAAAGTTCTGAAATGGCGTCAAGATCTTTCTTAAACACAGTATTTGTCCTATTGATTGGTTCCTTCGTCACCTCATAGTTATAGTCACAATTCCCTGTATAATTATGAACAGTTTCCTCCGTCTTGATGCTGGGTGGCGTCTTAAAACTTTAAGACTGCTTGTTAGTTACTGCAACAAGTAAACTGGAAAAAATATGAACAGGGAATAAGCTTATAAATTAGCTGAAACTGGTATGAAAGTGTAAAAAAGAAATTAAAGTAAAGATGCATGAAACAAAACATATGCAAGGAAGCACATGTCTTTACTTATATAATGCAATTAATTTACTTCTTTCACAGTGAAAAAATGATATATAAGATTTTCGGCACAATGTTTTAACTGCTGAATTTTACATGGGCGCTTTCCGGATGACAACATTTTACATGTACAAAATTCGAATTCGAGTTTTCGACCGGAGAGCACGTTTCAAGCATCCTTGAATACGAATCGAACGTTTTTAAGGGTAATGTGTTTGTGTGTGTGTGTGTGTGTGTGTCAGTGAGTCATTGGAGACATGAATGAATGGAGCGATGATTCTAACGAAATTCTGATACGAAAATTACAATCTGTGGATACTGGAAGCCTATTGTTTTCAAAGGCAATCGAATGTTAAAAATCCCCTTAAATTTTCGAGAGAAATGTTGAAAAAAGTCATCAAAAAATTAAGACCTTTAATTAAGTTACCTAAATAGTAATTTCCTATGTAATTTTTCATTTGAAAACGATTGACACAAACTTCAGAATGCTAGCGTTAATCATTCTCAAGATATTGTACATTTTTCAAATAAATTATAAAAAAAAAATCACATGAAATAAAAAAAAATATTAACTATTGGGAGATATGTTCACTTTTCATATGTAATATCATGCGATAAATTTGGTGACATCATTCTCGAGGACCTAGCTCTTTCCATTCATGAGAAAATATATTTTGGGTAATACTTTTGTATTTGGACGCCAATAGTCATTTATTTAATATAATGATAACTTATTTCTCCATCTCGCTTGGCGACATTTTGGCGATGAATTTAGCGGAATGCCGCCAACTTGGCGACATTTTTAAATGTTGACAAATTAACGAAAATGTTGCCAAATTGATAAAAATAACGCCAAATCAATGAAAATGACGACTAATTAATGAAAGTTCAATATCAATGAAAGAACATAAGCGTAGATTATAAGTATAATCGTTCGTCTGTAACGCTTGATTCCATATCTCTTCGTTCGTCTGTAACGCTTAGCGAGAAATTTAGCGGAACATCACCAACTTGGCGATTATTTTAAATGTATCCAAAGTGACAAAAATATCGCCAAATTGATAAAAATGACGCTAAATGGGAAGTAATGTTTCGCAAATTATGATTTCCGTCATATGACGGGCATACCTTCTAGTATATAAGAAATGCTCTTCTCCCCAGTCGTTTGTAACATTGGTGTTGCATTTGGCGAAGTTGGTGAGTAATTTATTAGAGTATCGCCAACTTGGCGAGATTTTGCCCAAGATTGACGAAAATATCGTCAAAATTGCAAAAATGACTCCAAATTAATGAAAATGGCGCCTAATAGATGAATTTATTATTAAAATATTTTAGTATATGGACTATATCACTTATTGAGGATGCTATTAATATTGATAATTGTTTATTTAGAGTTGCGCGAAATATAAGTTAATTGGGTACTCTGAAATAGTTTTACATGTTGTTATCCGGAAAATCACAAAATGTATTAATTTTTACTATAAAAGTGGTAAATTTATTGCATTATATAAGGAAAGTCATGTGCTGCCCACATCAGATTTTTTTTATTATTGCAAATATACATTTAGTACAACACCTGCTTCTTGTTAAAACATCGATTAACATATCATTTACCCAAAATCATGTGTTATAATGAAAAGCATCTGGATTTTATGTGTTTGGATTTGGAAACACTCCAGTTATAAATGTTTCTTGCCACCATTTTAAATTGCCATGCTCTTCAAAGTGCAATTTCCATTATGCAGTTCCATGAGAGAACGATCTTTTAAATGATTTATATTTTACGCAAATATTTTATCCTTATTTGGAATTAGTAGAAAATAAAATAAGTTTGAAGATTACAGGATATGATTTTAAGGTGAAATTATATCTGAGTACTTTCATTTTCAAGATGGACATGGCTGTTTAGAAATGAAAACTGCTACTAATTTTTGCAGAGCTGTGTTATACCAATAATTTTTATTTTTCTGCCAAAAATTGCCTAAATCTCATTTAGTTGTATTGAATATAGAGAGAGGGGATGAAAGGGATACTGGAATTTATTTTCTAAATTAAACCATTATTCATTTTTGGCATACCATCGAGGTGTTATTATAATGAAGGGACTCAAGGCTTGCAATCGTTGACGAAGATAAAATCACGTTAAAAAAATTTTAAAACTGTTTTCCTGCGACCGGTTTTCTCCTGACTGTGGTCCTGTACATTTCAATGCCGGTGGCTGACTTAAAGTACTTTTGAGATATATATATGGTAAAAAAGTGGTTATGTATTGCTATACATACGAATGCAAGGAAATGAATGTATGAGGAGGACCTTTCTCATATTTTAGATAAGTTTTTCTTTTATTATGTATCTTACAAATGCAGTTAAAAATAAATTTTGCTAGACTTTAGCGTGATATCTTTCCTTTGAATATTAATTTCATGGCTTTTATTAGATGTTTTACTTTATTTTTAGTGTTAGTGATATAGGGGATTTATAATGTCATTCTAACGCTTTTAAGAAACATTTTGAATACTTTACTGATAGTTATTGTGAGGCCAGACTATGTCCTCACATGAGACATTTTTATTGCAATATTTATGGTGCCTAGAACGGCTAACAAAGATTTTAGTCTGGCTGGCACCGGAGTTTACAACAGTGTAAACTTTTAGGTCAAATGCAATAAATTTGGGTGTTCCAGGCCACAGAGGCTAAGAGGAGCATTGATATATGTGAAGTGATGCCATTGGGTTCAGAGGAACCAATGAGCGCCAAGGAGAAGAAGGGCGGAGCTACCCCCCCCCCTCTCCCCCCGTCGAAGGAACCACAAGTCAAGGACTCTCATACGAAGTGTTGTTGCAGCTAGTTTCATACGAAATGTTGTTGCAGAAGTAAGTCTGATACGAAGTGTTGTAGCAGTTGGACGGATACGAAAGGAGTTGGGAGCAGATACTCATACGAAAGAGGTTGCAGTTGACTATAAGTACGAGATACAAGCCACACACCAATGAGTTATGGCCGTACGGTCAGCAATAAGACGGATGCAAGACTCAGCGTGATGAGCCGAAGATTAAACTGTAAGGTATGTGCTCATTTCCCCAGGTCATAGACACTATCGAAATCTAATATTTCTGGTCACATATCTCCCATTATTAAAGTAATTAAATGATAGTTGATAGTTATGATAAATTGTTGTTAGTGATCAATTGATGTTGTAAATAAATTATTTTGTTAAAGTTAAATAGGCTGATCTTTTTATAATGATTAATGAATTCTTTTCAGGACTTACACATATGTTAAATTAATTGGAGGGTTATTACGGCACAACGACGAGTAATGTACTTTAAATTGTAACTCCACTTATGAAGTCAACGGTCATATATTAATATTAATATAATCTAGAAATATAACTTAAATTTTAATTCCACGTCCCACATTTGATGTTTTTAATGAATTTAATAATTAAAAGTAACTTAATCACAATCTCGTATAGCCACAGTTATATAATTATTTTCATCGTGCTTATATGTATTCACCTCAAGTTGTTGCAAATTCAAAGTTTCAAAGTTATGGAAGAAAAATAGACGTTTAGATATCGAGCATATTACCGAAGCAAATACCTTCTAATAGATGATAGCAACACCATTGGTGTGGACATGTCTCCTCTCCGGACTCAATGATCCTCTCAAGCAGCTGTCTTGTGAGGGGCGTACTGAGCTTCTGCGACGGTAACATGTTGTAAAGGTTCTACTGCCAAGTTACTCTGTGCAGGCGATATTTTAAAGGTTTTTTATTTGACTAAAGTTCCATTAATGATCTACAATATTTAACAAACCCATACTTTATTCTGGCTAACTTCGCTGACAACTCAATACACAATTACGTACACAGAATAATTACAAGCTAGCACTATCATATCTATATCTCAACCTAATCTTAACCTTTCGTTACTGAGCAGAATTAGTAATACTAACCAACTCTTAAATCATAGCTATACTCACAATAATGTAGAGACCACCACCTCGCTGAGTGCCTCCATCAATGAACAGACAAACACCACACTCTCGTATAAAGATAACGGCCGAAGCTGACGCAACGATTCACTACTTGCATCTCGCTCGACTACGAATACTTGAGATATGATCTGACTTCTGTCGAACGCTTGCCGCATTTACAGTCCTGACCGATCGTGAGTACGTGACTCTCGAATACAGAGTTGAGGCGTCTCGTGTATAAATTAACAGTTGAATTAGCATACAATAATAGAATCCTCACAATGTACTTTCTCTGGTGTTCAGTTGAAATTGCCATTTTCGTTATCTGAAGAGTAAGTACATCCAATATTTTCCCGTTAATAATCAATTTGTGTAGAAATCACTATCGATAATGACTTTCCTAACCCACTATGTAGAAAATGAAACTACAAGTTAATAAAAGTAGAAAAGTCTAAAGCTGATCTACTGACATTCACAGAACAGTTTTAAAAATGGATTTCATTTATGTATCAAGAGGTAAGGATCTCCATACCATTCTAAATATATATAAATTACAGAAGAGTGGAGCCATTGACTGAAAACAACATCTGCCGCGTCGAATAATCCTTGACTTAAGGCTGGTTATGTTTTACTGGACTTTATAGTCTTTCTTCACTTTGTTCTGTTTCAGAATGAAAAAAGTTCAAGAAAATCAAATTTATTAATTCAGTGGATTAAAAATGAAAACAAATGAAAAGTGTCGCATCTATTGGTCCTCAAATACGAGATTATCGTTGGTATCTGTAAAATACCGATATATGGGCGAAACCTATATTTGGTAATGGAACACCTCTAATTAATATCAATAAAAATCTGATGTGGGCAACACATGGCTTTCCTTATATAATGTAATAAATTTACTACTTTTACAGTAAAATAAATAGGTTTTTCTTATAGTAGATATTAATATTCTTTCCAAGATATTGAGTTTTCAACAATTAGTCGTCATTTTCATTGATTTAGCGTCATTTTTATCCATTTGGCGAGATTTTCGGTAATTTGGCAACATTTCAAAAAGTCGTCAAGTTGGCGACATTCCGCCAAAATCTCGCCACGCGTTATGCATTAAGAAATAAGTTATTCTTACAGCAGATAAATGACTATTGGCGTTCAAATACAAAAGTATTACTAAAAGTATATTTTTTCATGAATGGAACGAGCTAAATCCAGGAGAATGATGTCACCCAATTTATCGCATGGTATTACATATGAAAAGTGAACATGTTTCTCAATAGGAAATATTTTTTTTTATTTTATATGACTTTTTGATAATTTTTTTGAAAAATGTACAATATCTCGAGAACCGTTCATGTTAGCGTTCTAAAATTTATGCCAATCGCTTTCTAATGAAAAATTACATAAGAAATGTCTATTTGCGTAACTTTATTAGTGGTTTTGATTTTTTGACGATTTTTTCAAAATTTCATTCGAAAATTTTGGTGGTTCTGAACATTCGATTGCGAATAAAAAAAATTAGGTTCCAGTGTTTACGAAATGTGATTTTTGTACCAAATTTGGTTCAAATCGGTCCATTCGTTTGTCAGTTATCGTCTCCACAGGCTCACTGATACACACACAGACATCACTTCAAAAATGTTTGATTCGTGATCAGGGATGCCTGAAACGTGCTCTCCCGTTGAAAACTCGAATTCGAATTTTCGACCCCGTCACAATACTTTCCTTATACATTATGTATATAAGGAAAGTAATAAACATTTTAGTTTCATTTTTCGTTAAGGTAGCCTTGTTAAACAAAATATGTATGCTGTAAAGATTTGAATGGATTGTTATTTTAAGTAATTTTAATTACATTAATTACACCGACATGTAAATATACACTATTTTCTCTGAACTTACTTACCTTCATAACAATCAACGTTTTAGTTTTATCCTCTTTTGAAATATGATAACAATATATCTAAAATGCTCCGTAGGGGTATCATCTGAAATTAACTTTTCTTTCTCAGCAAAAAAAGTTTCAATAATGTTATCAGTTTGTGTTATATAGCCTTATCATACTCTTCCATAATCAAAAGGCCTAACGGCCTGTCAATATAGTGAAAAAATACTGGGACACTGTTAAAAAGCATACGCTTGTTTACAAAATTGGTTGTTGAGCATGCCGCATCTATATAAATAAAATTGAAAAGCTGTCTGTCTGTCTGTTTGTCCCATCATAACGAGAGAACGGCTGAACCTAATTTGATGAAATTTTGTGGGTAGCTTGTAAATAGTCCCACTTAAAATTTAGTTTATGTTTGGAGTTTCTACAATCAGTGGTTCTCGTGATATAAGTAAAAAACGAAATTTTCGTTTGTCTCATCATCACGAGAGAACAGCTGAACCGAATTTGATGAAATTTTGTGGATAGATTTGAAATAGCCCCTCATAAATTTAGCCCAAGTTTCAAGTATCTAAGATCAGGGGTTGTCGAGGTAGTAATGAAAAACGAAACTTTTTCGTAGGAGTTCTGCTCTTTAACTGCGTGGTTTATCCAAACGAAAAGCTTTTAAATCATTTGAAAGTGAATTAAAACTTTATCTCTGAGATTGATGGGAGATTTTTGCGCTAATTAGTCACTTTTTGGAAACATGAATTGTTTGAAACATGATTTAAATGGGAAATATATTTCCATGGGTTATTTTTACAAGCTTTTACTGAACAATGAAAAGTATAAAGAAATCAAAATGGTTATTTAATTTCGCAGTTTATAAGGAAGATTCTATCTCATATCATGTTGCTCAGAAACGCAATTAAATTAAATCTGTCTGTTAATTTTAATAATTATTTTTTCGATTTGAATAATAAATAAATGGATATAAAAATATATTTTAGAAAATAATGATTTGATTTTTCTTATAGCATTTTCGACTGGATAATATCAATTACGGTCTACAGGTTTAAATGTTGTTATTATTGATATTTTCGAGATTATTGATTCAGGGATTATTGATATTTTAAAGTTATTATGCAATTGTTTTATTATGACAAAAATTTTTTAAACTCATATATTGTACGTTGTACGAGTAATTTTCTACAATGCACGGGTATATCTTCTAATCTACGAGAATATAAGTAGTACAGGTATATTGGCATATGTTTTGATATATATTGGCATATATTGGAATCTATTACGACCTTCTGGTATAAAGAGTACGTGGATTATTGATATTTTCAATTTATTGCGTCATCTCTTTTATTTTGACAAAGATTTTTGAGACACATATTGTAATACGGGTAATCTTCTACTAACACACTGGCATATTTTCTAATCTGCGTCAATATATGTAGTACGGGGTTGCTTGATTCAATTCCTTTTTTTTATAAATTTGCTTACAAAGGGGGTCAGGATGTTTTATTCTTCAGATCTGCTCGTGAAGATAATTTTGAATAGTGAGAACAGATATTCTTAAACTTCTCTATAGGAGCAATAAATTTAATATTTTAACAGAATTTGCATATGATTGCGAATTATAAGTTTGTTTATATTATATACTCCGTACGAAGAACGGGTATGCTGTTAGTAAGCAATAAAATGGCTAAACAATAGAATCCTCATGGCAGGGCAATCTATACTTTAAAAAATGGCATTTTCCCATAGACCAGTACGGTCCAGAATTTGGCGACTTTTGGGGGGCCAATTATCTTACGGCGCCCGATGTTTTTAAAACACATCTTTAGCTTATGGAAAGGCATTTCCAGTAATTATTTTGCAAATTTAACAATATTCTAACAATTTAAAACACGCAACTATTATTTATATAATAAAAACGGTAACAACGAAACTTGGAAGCAATTTATAAAGGTTGATACTTAGAAGAAATTTAGGTACTTTTCAGACTGTCGTTCTCTGTCGCTATGTGGTGTAGCTTATTCAGAAGAAAGACACTAGATTCACAGCACAAATCATTTAAGGGGACATAGGACCTTTAAAAGTGCCATGAGTAGAGTAAATTTCAGTATTTCACGTTTTATTTTGTACCTTTAATATTATACATCGATAATACCTAAACAAAGTGATGTTGTCCTTAAAGCATAATTGATGTTGTCCTGAAGGCAATGGCCTTAGAAACTATTTCACTTCTCTACCCTTTGACGAACTGGGTGCGGTAGCCCATTGGTTAGCGCGCTGGAGTTGCACTCGGTAGGCCCGGGTTCGATTCCAGCCACTGCCAAAACTGCCGCCGTGTTCATGCGGAGTACGATCACGTTAAACATGTGGGTCCGAAAGTCCTTCCGAGAGGTTGGTGGTAGGGGAAGGAGGGTACGGTCCCTGTGGATGCCTCCCCCACTGGGTTCCGGTCTAAATTGGGTGGCACTTCCCGACCGTCCAAACTGTTACCTTACACCTTTCTGGTAGGTCGGACGGTCTGGGTTTCAACAACAACAACCCTTTGACGAACTGGATACACATTTATACTGATGGGCCCCAAATGGCACATGGAGAGAATGTCGGGGCCGGTATTTACTCGTATATGTTTTCATATCGTGCATCTCTTGGCCCACATGCACCTTCCTTTGAAAGTAAGTTTGAGGCTATCAGAATAGCCACGCAATATCTATTGTTGAGTACAGAGGTTTTTATTAATGCAGTGATTTTGTCCGATTCAAAGGCTGCAAGGGCTCTCTGGTGACATGTACAAATGGTATTGGAGTGTGTTTTTGGCTACCGTCCATGTATTTCCTATATTTGTTTTATTGTTGTTATTGTTGCTTGTTCATCTTTCTTGTTTCTTGTAATAGTTTTTCTCCTGTATTTTTGGTGTTGTGTTTTTGTACACCAGTGAATGATTTGTATCAAGTGCTGCTGCTAGATATAAAAAAAAAATACCTAAACATTTTATGGCTAATAAGTGAATACCTGTAGAATATGTGATAATTTTTTCAATAAGGTGAATCTTGTAATAATATATTTAAAAATTGTATAATTTGCATGTATTTATTAAAATTTTACTTTTATATAGGTTGCTCGCATGCATGATTGCAACAAAACTATTACTTCTAGAAACAAAAATATTGCTGACTATGATGCGAAAGCATCAATTCAAGAAGACTAAGATCGAAATCCAAACATTTGCTTAATTAAAGTCTAAAAAAAATAAATTATTTAAAATTAAAAATGTAATAAAATTTTTAATTTAATTAAAAATATATATATTATGTCATCAATGTTATTAAATGCGGATATTGTCCTTGGACACAAATGTCTACAAAGAGATCAAACTGCTTGGGAATGTCAAATATCTGTCTTTTTGGGAAGTTCTTCACTTGGGATGGACGCTGTCCCACACGTAAGCAAAAGGTTAAAACTCATGAAATCAAAAATTTTCGTGAAAACAATAGAATCTCAACACTACTTATGAGAAAGTAAAATTAAAAGTGTTCAATATTCAATTGAATACGTTCAGATTTGATAAAACCGATACAATAGGTTTAATTCAAAGTACATACACTAGTTAAAAAATATCATGTGAGCAGCATATGACTTTCGCTGCAGATTTATATCCACGTTCTCTTTAATTTAATTAAATTTAATTCACTCTTAATTCAATTTTCGTCCTCATTTGATAACTGGACTTATTTTCAAAGGTGCCGCAGATAAAGTACGAAAAAACTAAAATATCTGGGGACCGGCTAGTCCTAGTGTAATGGGGTTAATCTTATTCTTTTCTTCGTCAAAAATTAGTTAGTAAAAAAGCATTCAATGGATATATTTGAGAATACGTAGTTTTTAATTTCAGATTTTGGCGATTTTTACGGGCCATTTTGCAGAAAAGACAGATTATTTTTTTTCCGAATCCTACCAAAATCTAATTAGTACCAGGGTGACCGACAAGTGACTTATCTACCGAATTTTGTGAAATTCGGTCCATTAGTATTTCAGCTAATATGGATACAAGCTTTTGTGGGCCATTTCGCAAAAAAAAGGCGGGTTCTTTGTCCCGAATCGTACCCAAACCTAATCAGCACCAGATTCGCCCACAAGTGACTTACCTACCAAATTTTGTGAAATTCAGTCCATTAGTGTTTAGTTAAGAGTGGATACAAAATCTGCACAGACAGACAGACACACAGACGTCAGGCAAAATATAGTCTTTTAGTATTCTAGAGGTCTCGAAACGTGTAGATTCGTTGAAAACTCGAGTTGCAATTTTCGGCATGATTCCAATACTTTCCCTATACATTACCATGTATTGCAGGGAAAGTAAAAATAAAATACACATAAATGTTAAGCAAACGCTTTATAGTAAGCATTTTTAATAGTTCCAGGAGTTTATCAATTTTTTACAAGCACAAAATGTTAAATTATTTCGACGAGAAGCAAAAATGTTAAAAAAAACAGATGTTTTACAGATTTATTTTCCAGATTACGAAAACAAAAAGAAGCGTTTGGGCAGCATTAAAAAAATTACAGTAATACCTTCTCTTTAGAAAAAGAAATAAGTTAATAAATACACATTTTTATTACAATAATTCTTATCATGGAAATATTTTATAAAGAATATGCTTTAGAATAGATTTGCCTAGCTGTTGATTTTTTTAATAAACGACCCTTTGTGAATTAGAAAGTGCTCGGACAGATATGTTTTTTAATGTTAAGCAATGAAACAGATTAAGCTAGAAAATAAATTCTCTATAATTTAAATGGTAGTTATATACATGGAGTTAAAGAAAGTGATAAATCTACTATGACTGCGAATCAGGGAGACACAATAATGCTTTGAAAATAATATCTAGGTGTCCCTAGTTTCAGTTAAGTTCCGTTTGTTATTATTTAACACAAGAAGAAGAGATAGTGTTTAGTATATAAATTTTTGACTATTTGTAAAGAACCTTGCTGCCCCATCCGGGAATCGAACCTTTATCTCCAAACTAGTCAACCGGCACTGCACCGTTGAGCTACTGAGACGAAACTCAAGATCTTACTGGTGATCCGCCTAGAATCCTGTCTTATCTCTCTATCATGAATCCTAATTTATAAATTTTTAATAAATTTCTCATTTACTTTCTTACTGGTCATGATCCCTTTCTTGATTACCTATACTTCTTCAAAATAAAATTCACCTCTAACTGCATTTGCAATAAATTCGGTGACGTTGACCATTGCATTTTCAACTGTCCTTTTTCTAAAAATTTTTATCTCTGCAAACCCTCCCCTTCTGATAAACCAATTTGGTTCTCCAAAGTTCGTTCAAATACCTCTTCAGTGGACAAAATTAAAAATTGTATTCTTATTGCCATTGAAATTTCTAATAAAGTGACCTAAGATTATGAGTAGATTCTAATCTCAATTAATGTTGATAAATGAATCCCTTTATTTCATTATCATTAACTTATATGAACTTATTGTGTTCCCTCCATATTTTCTGTTAAAAAAAGAAAAAAAAGCTACGTTAACTGTTCTTATATTCTCGGTTCTTTCTTTTTCTTTTGACCCTTTTTATTTGTATTTTTTCAAATTTTTCTTTTTTAAATTTTATTCTAAATTTCTGTTTTTGTTTTTCATGTGCCTAATTTTTTTTCCTTTTCATATATTTTCTTTTTATATATTTTCTAAATTTTACTTTTAAAAATTTTATTATTTTCTTTAATTTTAATCTATTTTTCATTATGTTTTTATACCCGACTCTAAATTTTATTTTTCAATGATCTTTTTATCTATATTCGGAATAACCCTTTTCCCATTTTTGAAAAATGGACGTACTTGTCAAGTTCAAATATAATGTAAAACTGTCTATTAATTCACAATATTTTTCATCATCAATATTTTTCAAATGAATGAAACCCTGCTTTTATAGAGAGATCCATGCGTGTTATTTTTTCTATGACGTCATTTGAATTTATTTCAGTTGTTTTTGATGAAGTTTTCAAATATAATAAATTATCGTAGTATTATGATAGTTTTAAAAATATTACCGTGGAATGTATTGCATTTTAGAGATATTTAAACCAGGCAATTTATATTTCAATGCCGTCATTTGAATGAAGTTCATTTTTTTCAATGAAGGTTTAAGTTTTCAAATATAATAAATCAATGTAGTATTGTGGTAAGTTTTAAAATATTACCGAGGAATGTATTGCATTTTCGACTTTTTTAAATAAAATTGCATTGAAGTTGGAAAGTGTTTCATAATCAATGCTTTAAGCATAATTGATCTTTCTTGTTATATTTTTGTAATTATGCGGTTCAGAAATAATAGCAAAGCCAATTAGCATTCTACGTACAATTAGTTCGTCGGAAGTGTAAGATACAGGCATATCCAAAAATACTAGCGTGAGATTTATAAAGGTCTCATTGTGAAATATATTTTGAAAATGAACTAAGGCTGCAAACTTCATCATCTTGACCGGTCCTGCTCTACCTATTCAGCAATCGAGTGCTGACTGTATATTGTTCCGGTTTATGTTGTGCTTGTGAATAAATATGAAAGTTATTCAGAAATTTGGATTCATTCTTGTATACTTAGCGTACATCCATGATTCCAGAGGATAGGCCCTAACATTAACTTATTTTAACATATTTTATTTCAGCTGAAATAAATTATCTCTATATGTTTCCTGTACAGTGCGTGCCATCATTCATTTTCAGTGGCGTACTTCGTCGGTAGTTGTTTGCAGACTCATATTACAAATTAGAAAAATCACCAAAAAAGTGTATATTATTATGCCGTGGCCTAGAAGAGGAGTGGTATTAGTAAAAACATAGGGTATCTACATGTTTATATAGCCCCCATTGGAAAAGATTCAATTAATAAAAATTGCGCTTCGATCTTATTAATAAAATGAAACCAACCTCACTTTTGTATCTTAAACTCAATGAGATATTAAAATAATAATTTTAAAGAAATTCAACATTTCAGACTCAGGCATTTTAGTCGAATTTTCGACGAGCAGTCACTGTCAATCAGAGATCGACTGGAAATTGCATCTTGTCACATCTTGTTTTTTTAGACTTACTAGATATTATAAGTCTACCCGTTCAAATCATTTTATTTAGAACTATTTTATTCCCCGAATTGTATTTTTTTACATCTATAATTACCATAATAACCAGAGAAAATAATTTGTTATATGTGACTCCCATAAGAAGAATGTAATAATTTATGATTAACATAATTGATGTCAGAAATAAAATAGCACAATTAATGTTGCACTCATAAGCATTTTGCCTACCCAAGTCACTAAAATATTTTACTAGGCGAATACGAGTGTCAGACAATAAATGTTTTTTTTTTATAATTCCTGCTACGAACAGATTAATTTAGTCGGAGCTAAATAATAATTGAAAGAATTAAGTATAAAAAGGAAACAAGGCATAAAGTAATTACGTAGTTGGATTACATTAACTTTGCTAAATCTTATTTCTTTTATGCTTTGTTTTATATTTATATAGCATTATTCATAAGTTAATAATGTTTTTCGTTCTAATAAATTACGTCGTATATAATATCGCGAAGAACAATTCCTATTATGAGGTTTAGTTGCAGTATTGTAGATAAATAGTCTTACACAAGCATGCTAATATATTATTTTTATTGCTCGTGCAAATGACATTCGTGCTAAAAGAACTTTCTAAGAAATTAAATTCGATCTAAGGATCGCAAAATGATGTAAGGACTTCAGATAACAAAATGATGTAAGGAGTTCAGATAACAAAACGATGTAAGGAGTCCAGATAACAAATGATGCAAGAAGTTCAGGTAACAAAATGATATAAGGAGTCCAGATAAAAAAACGATATAACGAGTACATGCAAAAAAGCGATGTAAGGAGTACATCGTTTACAGATAACAGTTTACAGGTAACAGATCGTTTACAGATAACTTACATCATTTTATACAGGTAACAAAACGATTTAAGGAGTACCTATAACAAAATGATGTAAGGAGTACAGATCACAAAATGATGTAAGAAGTACAGTTAATAAATCGATGTAATGAGTACAGAACAAAACGATATATGGAGTCCAGATAACAAAGCGATATAAAAGGTTTGGAAGCAAAACTATATAAAGAGTCCAGATCATAAAACGATGTAAGAAGTACAGATCACAAAACGATATAAGGAGTACATATCACAAAACGGTGTAAAGAGTCCTGATCACAAAACGATGTAAGGAGTACAGATCATAAAACAGTATAAGAAGTTAAGATAACAAAACGATGTAATTCTTCTATATAACAAAACGATCTAAGGAGTACAGATAACAAAACGGTGTAAAGAGTACAGATCACAGAATGATGTAAGGAGTACAGATCATAAAACGATATAAGGAGTTAAGATAACAAAACGATGTAAGGAGTACAGTTAACCATATGATGCAAGAAGTTCAAATAATAAAATGATGTAATGAGTACAGAACAAAACGATGTAATGAGTACAGAACAAAACGATGTAAAGAGTGCAGGACAAAACGATGTTATGAGTACAGAACAAAATGATATATGGAGACCAGATAACAAAGAAGTCCAGAAAGCAAAACTATAAAAGGAGTCCAGATCACAAAACGATGTAAGGAGTACAGATTACAAAACGATGTAAGGAGTTCAGATCACAAAACGATGGAATCCAAATAGCAAAACGATGTAAGGAGTGTAGATAGCAAAATGATGTAAGGAGACCAGATCGCAAAATGATGTAAAGAATCCAGATAACGAAACGATGTAAGGAGTCCAGATAACAGTAGTCCTTGTTTAAAATCATTCTGATTCATATTTACAGAACTCACCTATAAAATATTCCTAAAATATCAATCGTACTCTTATTACAAATAATGGTATCTATGGACATTTTGGTGTTTATTATGGGCTGGTCAACTTAGGATAACTGATATCTGAAATGACAGCAAGAAAACGTTCTATGCGTTCTAATCTGGACTTCTTGCATCGTTTCGTGAATTGCGAACATATATGGATATACAAATTAATTCAGTCACACAACACAACCAACTTCATATTTCTTAATAAATGAGCTCAGGCGCAATACAAAGGTCACTCAATGGTACAGTTCATATTAAAATAAAAAACATGTTGAACGTGTTCCTTGATAGTTCTTGCACCTGTGATAGCGGCTTTAAAAAATTTAAAGCCTACAAACGAAATTTTCGGTCTTATGGAGGTTCACAAATTTGTGTTACATATTAAGATTTGTTTATGACTATGTTGGCATTGTTCATGTGCCTGACTGTGCGTTTGTGTGGTCTTAAGCGGGAAATCTAAGAGAGGTAGGGCCATAAAAAATGGTACATATATATTTCAAGACCCGGAAAGGTGCATCTTAGTGGAATGTTTCTTAATTCGAAATATTTTTCGGGTTATTCTGTGTTTTAGCACGATTTTGAGCGATTTCCACACAAAATCGGTTCCTCAGAGACCGAAAATATTATTGCAGCGTTTCAATCTTGTAATCATAGGAAAAATCGAAAAGCGTTTTTCCAACGATATTTGAACCAAATCTAAAACGATTTTCTTCCTATTTTTTTCTCTATATATTACAAATCCGATGTGGGTAGCATAGGATTTTCCCTGCAGATCTCGAATTCATTTTCTCTTTATTTCTTTAATAATTCATTGAATTGAGTTTAATTGCTGAAAAAACACTGAATTATTTTAATTCAATTTCTGTTTTTATTTGATAACTGGGCATTATTTTCAAAGGCGGCGTAGTAAAAATGCGACACAATTCAAATATCTCAGCGGTTAGTTCTAGAATAATGGGGTTGGTCTTATTCTTCTCTTCGTCAAAAATTACGTATAAAAAATCATTTAATTGATACATTTGAGCATACGTAGTCTTTTATTTTAGATTTTGGCGATTTTTGCAGGCCATTACGTAAAAGCAGGCCGGTTCTTCTATTTCGAATCGAACCAAAATCTAATCAGCACCAGGATATCCCATAGGTGATCTATCTACCAAATTTTGTGAAATTTGGTCAATTAGATTTTTAGCTAGAGCTGATATAATAGATTTTTGTAAGCCATTTCGCAAAAAAAGGCGGGTTCCTTTATCCCGAATCGTACCAGAAAGTAATCAGTACAAAGGTCACAGACTTACCTACCAAATTTTATAAAGTTTGGATCATTGGTTTTTGAGTTAGAGTGGATAAAACAATTGTACAGACAAACACACAGACAGACACACATAAACACACACACAGACGCCACGGTAAAAATAGTTTTTCGTATTCTAGAAGTTCCAAAACGTGTAGATTCGTTGAAAACTCGAGTTGCGATTTTCGGCATGATTCCAATACTTTCCCTATACATTACCATGTATTGCAGGGAAAGTTAAAATGTAGCTGACGTCGCCCTGGTTTAACAAATTTCTCGTTACTCGAAATTCTCTACTTGCTACCACAAAAATTATACAAATGGATAAAAAATTTGGTACACGTGTGACAAATGTTTGGGGAATACATTGAAATAAACCGTTCAATTTACACTTCAATATTAGAAACATTTATTATGAAAGATAATATGTGTTGAGCTGCGAATTAGCATCCTGGACAGACTAACAATAGCAAGATTACGCATTTTTGCAGGCATGTACCTACATAGATGAATTTTTATAGAGTGGATCCTCTTTTCGTTTCGATGTAGTTTACGACTTATTCTACCTTTTATGCACTTCTGAAGTCAAAGATTGTCTTCCATATCAGTGCGTCCCTCTTGATGCCTGTCTCGCATTGCAAAAACTGTAGCACACAAAAATATGAAATTTGGTATATTTATAGAGAAGTAATAGAGAAACAGGGTGAAATAAACCGATTTCTATTTAAACTTTAGTTTGCTTTAAAATAGCTCGCAAAACAAACTCTGTGAGCGGCAGCGATCAGGCGGCGAAGCTTCTCGACTCGCGAAGGGGGGTTGGCAAAGCGTAGCGAGCAGGGGGCGGAGTCTCCAAGACTTTTATAAAAATATATTGAAATTTGCATTTTTTAGGTTTTCCAATACTTATTTTGCCGCCTCCAAAAGACTCAGATTAGCACAATTTATAATTTGACACAAAGTTGCGTGTATATCTTCGCATTTTAATATTTTTTTCGGATTTAATACGTAATTTCATTTTCTGTTATTTTTTACCCAAACGAACTAGTTAAGATCATCAGTGCCGAGTGCATACTTTTTTTCCAATCTTTGGTGGATGGCACGCATGCGCTTAAATTCATCACCCTTACAAGGGAAAGCTTTGCAATAGTTCTCCCGGCTTGCAATCTTTCATGTCCTATCTTGTAAAGCACAATGAATAATGATAAAACGCCACGGCTTTCATCTGCTAAGTGATAGGGGGCGCCACAATAAAAATCTGAAGTTGTCATGCAAACGTGCTATACTGACGTGTATTATTAACATTTCAGTGTGAAAATATTATCCTTTTCAATTATTATTATTATTTTGAAATAAAATGGACAATAATGGTAAGTAGTAAACGATAAATGTATTACTATAATTTATATCTTATTAATTAGCTAAACAACTGCCAAGACATGGTCGTAAAGGTTGATCAAACACAACAAAGACAAAGGCTGAAATTTCTGGAAACCAAAACTGAACTAATCAACAAAATTATTGACTGTATTACAATGAAAGTAAAAGCAAATGAAATTTGTAAAATAATGAATGATTTAAATTCTTTGTAAGTTTGAAATTATGAGTGGGAATGATTAAATGTATGATCAATAAAAATCAAAACGTTGCAATGTGCACATTTAACAAATGCATAATCATTGCAATTTACAATGAAACAAGTTGCTGAACCAATATTAAATACAGTTGCCATTACCTTGTTAAATTTTGTAATGTGTTTTTCAACAGAATATCCAGCTTTTTTCCAAGAATATATTACCATATCTTGAAATATATCAGCGCCAAGTTAATTGTACACAAATGAATGCATTTTTAAAATAAATAATCTGTCTTTTAACTTTCTGTTGGCCTCTTCATCGCTGTTGGTTCCAAATTCATCGATGTCTTCAATATGGACCCCTTCAATGCATGCAGTTCGAATTTTTATGTAGTTTTCGATACGTTTTACAAATGCCTTATAAGGATTGAAGAAGTAACAGTCTAACGTGTTTATGACTTTTTTCATTCTGTCTGTCTGTCTGTCGGTCCGTTAGCACAATAACTGCCGTAAAAATGACTTAATCAAAATGAAATTTTAGTATGTTGTTCAGACCGTCTGTAGGACCTATGGGAATATAAATAAATAATATCACCCAATTAGTTTTGAATTGAACCCGGGTTGAAAAGATGAAATACATTGAGCCTTATGGGACCTAATTTTTCAAACATTATTTAAGCGGATTTAAAATTCACAAATTGCTTCGAAAATTTTAGGTAATAGTCAAATAGTTCCATAAAATATATAAAAAAAAAATTCAGCGAAATATTTTCAGTAGTTTTTTAATTAAAATTTAAAATAATAATAACACCTCTTATATGAAGCGACCACGTGACCATGATATGAAAAGATCACGTGACCCACTTCAAAATAATATATGGCATCCATCTTGTCTCAAAATCGTGATTTTTAAAGTTTTTTTTTAATTCATATTGAGTGTTATATCCGTCCTAAAACCACTTTATTTTTGTTTGAATTCTGTGCATCTAAATACTGAAACAACGCAATTACAATATATTTGAGTTTAAATGCTCATCCAAATTTGATTACTTCTACAACGAAGCCTATTTTTCACCTATGTAAAATGTAAACAGCAAAATATGAAGAATGAGTTGTATTAGAATTGCTGTATTTCTTTAACACAAAATCATTTAGTTCATGGAGTCTGCATAGCTGATATGAATGAAATATTCATTGATTTTACAAAGAGAAGGACGATTTTTTTCGATGAAGTTTTACGCATAGAGTTTAATTACTTGTAGCTGCATGGTCTTAATTTTTAAATAAAATAAATTATTATATAGTATTGTAATGAATGACATGAATGGGAAATTATTTATGAATGAAATGCTGATTTTATAGAGAGGCGTGTTATCTTTTCTATGACGTCATTTGAATGAATTTCAGTTGTTTTCGATGAAGTTTTCAAATATAATAAATTATCGTAGTATTATGATAATTCTAAAATTACTACCGAGGAATGTATCCCATTTTAGAGATGTTTAAACCAGGCAATTTTTATTTCAATGCCGTCATTTGAATGAAGTTCATTTTTTTTCGATGAAAGTTTAAGTTTTCAAATACAATAAATTAATGTAGTATTGCGATAAGTTTTAAAATATTACCGACGAATGTATTGCATTTTAGACATGTTTAAATAAAATTGCATTGAAGTTGGAAAGTGTTTCATAATCAATGCTTTAAGCATGATTGATCTTTCTTGTTTTTCATGCACACGGTCGCGCGGGATTGGGACCATTTTAAATCAAGGGAAGAGGAAAATTTTTTCTTTGGGAATGGGGGTCATATCATGCTCGTTGCTTCAGTGTACATGGATTGTATGCCAATATCACTGTTGTATATAAACACAAAATATATTTATTCCGTTATTTTTTTATATCAATAAATTCAATTTATCCTTGCAACTCAGGGAAAATGTCAGGTACATTTTCTAGTAGATTAATATTCAAGCAGATTTAATGCAAACAGAGTTATGGAAAAAGTAAAAACAATCTAAAAACTAATAACTTTTAAGGATCACCATGCATACTGATTTCCGCCATGTTTACACTCAGAATTCCAATAATGAGTGCGTGACTGAAGGGAATTCTTTTTTTTTTCTTCAGAATGAATCATATTTTTAGGATGATGTGAATATAAAGTAACAAGTAAGATAAATCATGTATAAAGCATTGATTATGAAACACTTTCCAACTGCAATGCAATTCCATTTAAACATCTCTAAAATGCGATACATCCAGCCGCAATATTTTTAAAATTATCACAATACTACAATAATTTATTTTATTTGAAAACTTAAAACTTCAAAGAAAAAATGAATATTCAAATGACGTCATTGAAATATAAAACGCCTGGCTCCCTATGGAAAGCGGTAAATATTTCATTCATACATTTTCATTCAATTCTTTCCATTCACCACAATGCACTACAATAATTTATTTTATTTAAAAACTTAAAACCATGGAGGTAAAAGTAATTTAACTCTATGCTATACGTTTCATCGGAAAAGTTTGCTTAAAATTCGTCTACTTCTCTATGTAAAATCAATGAATGTTTCATTCATACACTTTCATTCTATTTCTTCCATTCATCACAATACTACAATAATTTATTTTACTTAAAAATTTAAAACCATGGCGGTAAGAATAATTTAACTCTATGCTAAAAGTTTCATCGAAAAAGTCTGCTTAAAAATCGTCTACTTCTCTATGTAAAATCAATGAATATTTCATTAATATCAGCTATATTGAAGACTCCAGAGCTAAATAATTTGAGTTAAAGAAATTCAGCAATTCTTATACAACACATCCTTACAGCTTGAATGTGTTTACATCCTCCATAAGTGAAAATTGGGTTCCTTGATGATAATTTGTACTCAAATATATTGTAATTGAGTTGTTTTAAAACATAGATGCACAGGAATTAAGCAAAAATAAAGCAGTTTTAGGACGAATACAACAGTAAATATAAATTGAAAAGAACTTTAAAAATCACAGTTTTGACACAAGATTGATGCCTATACTTACCTGGCACTAGGGTCAGCCTTGATCAGCAAGCAACAAGATTGATGCCTTATTTTAATTTGAAGTGTGTCACGCTATCTCTTCATATGATATGGGTGTAATTATTATTTTAAATTTTATTTAAAAACTACCGAATATATTTTGCTGATTTTTTTTTATATTTTTATGGGATAATTTGAATATTTTCTAAAACTTTCGAAGCAATTTGTGAATTTTAAATTCGCTTAAAAAATGTGTGAAAAATTAGGTCCCATATGGTTCAATGTATTTCATTTTTTCAATCCGAGTTCAATTCAAAACTAATTGGGTGACATTATTCATTTATACTCCCATAGATCCTATAGACCGTCTGAACAATATACTAAAATGTAATTTTGATAAAGCCATTTTTATGGCAGTTGTCGTGAGAACGGAAAGGCAGACAGACAGACAGACAGACAGAATGAATGAATAAAGTCAAAAACACTTTTGAACTATGTTCTAAAGTGTTAAAAAACAATTTTCAATGACATCGAAAGTGGGTAAACTGTGGAAAGTACATGCCGTACGAACGCGTTAAGAACTTTTCTAAGAATTTTGTGCATTTCATAGAATTATTTTCTGCTATAAAACTGTGGTGCATTTGCAAATAGAAAGGAATTATAAATGAACGCGTTTGTAGAGAAGGTAATGTGTTGCTAAATTTAGATTTTAAATTGGGACGGAATAAATGAGATGTTGTCTGATATGAAATATGAAACACTCACAAAATAATATTAAAGAAAGACAACTATAAAGTTTTGCGTAATTTTAAATTTGTTTTTAATTCATAAAAAAAACAATTCCAATAAAAAACCATTAGTCGTCAGTTCAATAAAGAATGCAATGTTAAACCCAATGCGCATGAGCTAAAAAAATCGCACCTTCAAAATGGCATCACGTCCTTTGTAGTTGGTTCTGGATAATGCAAATACGGAAGAGGAGTCGGGGGGGGGAGGGAGGGGGTTGAAGAAAATCCCAAATCTTACCTTCAAGCCTTAGTCTGAAGTGCGAAATTGTGTGAGAATTTACGTATGCATGAATGGTTAGTAGTTTCAATTCAGAACGTATCTTGCTTACTAAACGCAGATTTATTTCTTCCTATTTTAATGCATTGTGAAAGAATTGTGACTGAGTTAAATATTCGATCGAACAATGTAAGTATGGAATTGAATGGTTTACACACGGGTTACATACGGTTCAATATGGTTTTAATATATACAGGGTGATTCTAATTAAAGTTCCCGGTTTGAAAATGGTCTCATATAAAAAGCACTAGTCAGAATGATTTGAAATTTTGCCTGAATACTCGTGGAGCAATGGAATGTTGTTTGGTGAAGAAAATAACAGTAGTTCAAAAAGTCGCCGCTAGGAGAATAATTGGCGCTTTACTACACTAAAGTGCAGTACAAAAATTATAAACGTTGACTAACTCATTGGCTAATGACGTAATAAATGTTCAATGTGTGTCCTTCGCATTCTGAAACAAGCTGAAAGAGCAAAATAGCGTGTTCAACAACAGATTTGAGTGTTTCTGTAGAGATGTTGTGGATATGATGCGTGATGCTAGCTTTAAGTTCCGCTATATTGGTAATGTGTCCATTAAACACCACATTCTTCAGATGCCCCCAAAGCCAAAAATCATATGAATTGAGGTTAGGGGAACGTGCTGGCCATCTTAAAGGAAAATGACGGCTGATGATTCTGTCATCTCCAAAATGAATGCGAAGTAGCCGCTTCACTGGCTATGTGGTGGAGCCCCATCCTGCATGAAAATAGTGTTATCGATACACTGACGCTCTTGCAGTGTGGGTATAACGTGACTTTTCAAAAGACGTTCATATCGATGGCCATTGACAGAACAGGTGACGAGGCCATGAGGACCAACTTCCTCAAAAAGGAAAGGCCCGATAATAAACGCTGCTGTAAATCAGCACCACACAGTGACTTTGGGAGAATGAAGAGGCACCTCGCGTAGTTCCTGTGGATTTTCGGTTACCCAGATTCTGCAATTCAATCTTTATGGACGGAGAAATAAGTTATTCTTATAGCGGATAAATGGCTAATAGCGTTGAAATACAAAAGTATTACTCAGAGTATCTCTTCTCGTGAATGGAACGAATTAGATCCACGAGAATGATGTCACCCAATTTATCGCGTGATATTACATATGAAAAGTGAACATGTTTCTTAAGAGTTAATTTTTTTTTTTTATTTTATGGGATTTTTTGATAAATGTATATCAAAAATGTGCAATATCTCGAGAACGGTTCACACTAACGTTCTAAAGTTTATGTCAGTCGTTTTCTAAGGAAAAATTACATAAGAAATATTAGAGGTTTTTAATTTTTTGATTATTTTTTCAAAATTTCACTCGAAAAGTTAGGGGGGGGGGTTGAACATTCTATTGTGTTTTAAAACAATAGGCTTCCGGCATTCACGGATTGTGATTTTTGTACCAAATTTCATTCGAATCGCTCCATTCGTTCGTGAGCTATCGTCTCCGCAGACTCACTGACACACACACACACAGACATCATCTCAAAAATGCTCGATTCGTGATGAGGCTTTGAAACGTGCTCTCCAATCGAAAACTCGAATTCGAATTTTCGACCCCATCACAATACTTTTCCTTATACTATGTGTATAGGGAAAGTAAAAATATATATTTCCACCTGGGAAAATGGCATGTTATTTGATTGAAAATAATAGGTCTGCATTGATCGTTTGGCGTATTAAAAACAGCAGACGATGTGTCTGATTTATTTATGAGGATATATTATTGCATCGTAACTGGAAAAAAATTCTACAGTTTCAATTATCTGTACATTATATGATTTTAAAAATTTATATGTGCGATTTTTAATAAACCTGTATTTCATAAAAAAATACCTTCAAAAATCATTCATTAAAATTACTGAAACAAAACTAGATTATAAAATACTATGGAAATTCAGAAAATAACAAAGATCATATGAAAACAACCGGTTTCGAAATTAAATGACCTACTTTAACAACTAAATTCAAATAACATTATATCAAACTACTTTAAATATATCAATGAATAAATTACTACAGAATTAAGAAGAAAATAAGAAAAAATGAATAATTTTTCAGTGGAAAATTTGAGAGTTTGTAGATACATTGATGTGTTGGTTAATCTCGGATTTTTACTTTCTTTATATACAGAATGTATAAGGAAGGTTTTGTCACGGGGTCGAAAATTCGAATTCGAGTTTTCGACGGGAGAGCACGTTTCAAGCATCCCTGATCACGAATCAAACATTTTTGAAGTGATGTCTGTGTGTGTGTTTGTTTGTGTGTGTGTGTCAGTGAGTCTGTGGAGACGATAAGTGAAGTCTATTGTTTTTAAACGTAATCGAATGTTTAGAACCCCCCTAAATTTTCGAGTGATATTTTTAAAAAATCGTTAAAAAATCAAAACCGCTAATAAAGCTACGCAAATAGACATTTCTTATGTAATTTTTCATTAGAAAACGATTAACATAAATTTTAGATCGCTAACATGAACCGTTCTCGAGATATTGCACATTTTTAAAAAAAATCAAAAAGTCATATAAAATAAAAAAAAAATATATTTCCTTTTGAGAAACATGTTCACTTTTCATATGTAATACCATGCGATAAATTGGGTGACATCATTCTCGTAGATCTAGCTCGTTCCATTCATGAGAAAAGATACTTCGAGTAATACTTTTGTATTTGAACGCCAATAATCATTTATCTGCTATAAGAATAACTTATTTCTCCGTCAGTAAAGCTTGGCGAGATTTTGGTGACGAATTTGGTAGAATTTCGCCAACTTGGGGACTTTTTGAAATGCTGTCAAATTAATGAAAATATCGCCAAATGGATTAAAATGATCAATGAAAATGACGACTAATTGTCGAAAATTCAAGATCTTGGAAAGTATATAAGTATCTACTATAAGAAAAACCTATTTTTTTTACTGTAAAAGTAGTAAATTCATTGCATTATTTAAGGAAAGTCATGTGTTGCCCACATCAGACTTTTTACTACTATAGTAATGTATAACAACTTTGATATTTTGTATTTACAAACTTACTGTTTAACTTTCTCATTTGTTATTCCTAACACGAAGCTGCTTATAATTCAAAAATAAAACTTCCGCTTCAATTCTAGCGTGAGATGAATTTCCGAGTATGGTTCCCCCGGTTAAAAAGAAATGCAAATCATCAAAATCGCATCACTATCACATTACAAAAGGTATGAACAATAAAACAGTTTTTAACAAAACTCTTTAATTTCTTCTGAGTTTGATTTAGACTAAAACAAGTAAAAGTAAAAATCTGATGTGGGCAGCACATGACTTTCCCTGCAGACTTATATCCACGTTCTCTTTATTTTAATTAAATTTATTTCACTTTATTTTCAATTTTCGTTCACATTTGGTAACTAGACTTATTTTCAAAGGTGGCGTAGAGAAAATAAGACAAGAAAGCTCAATCATGCTTAAAGCATTGATTATGCAACACTTTCCAACTTCAATGCAATTTTACTGCAATTTTCAAAACTTAAACCTTCATTGAAAAAAATGAACTTCATTCAAATGACGGCATTGAAATATAAATTGCCTTGTTTAAATATCTTTAAAATGCGATACATTCCACGGTAATATTTCTAAAACTATCATACTACTACGATAATTTATTATATTTGAAAACTTCATCGAAAACAACTGAAATTAATTCAAATGACGTCATAGAAAAAATAACACGCCTGGATCTCTCTATAAAAACAGGATTTCATTCATAACTTTCTCCCATTCATTTCATTCATCACAATACTATAATAATTTATTTTATTTAAACATTTTGTTTAAGACCATGGAGCTACAAAAAATTAAACTCTATTCTTGAAACTTCATCGAAAAAAATCGTCCTTCTCTTTATGAAATCAATTAATATTTCATTCATATCAGCCATGCAGGACTCCATGGACTAAATTATTTTGTGTTAAAAAAATACAGGAATTCTAATACAACTCATTCTATATATTTTGCTGTTTACATTTTACATAGGTGAAAAATAGGCTTAGTTGTAGAAATAATCAAATTCAGATGAGCATTTAATCTCAAATATATTGTCATTACGTTGTTTCAGTATGTAGATGCACAGAATTTAAGCAAAAATAAAGTAGTTTTAGGGCGGATACAACACTCAATATGAATTAAAAAGAACTTAAAAATTCACGATTTTAAAACAAGATGGATGCCATATATCATTTTGAAGTGGGTCATGTGATCGTTTCATATCATGGTCACGTGATCGTTTCATATAAGAGGTGTAATTATTATTTGAATTTTTATTTAAAAAACTACTGAATATATTTCGCTGAATTTTTTTTATATATTTTATGGAACAATTTGAATAATACCTAAAATTCTCGAAGCAATTTGTGAATTTTAAATCCGCTTAAAAAATGTTTGAAAAATTAGGTCCCATAAGGCTCAATGTATTTCATTTCTTCAATCCGGGTTCAATCCAAAACTAATTGGATGATATTATTCATTTATTTTCTCATATGTCCTACAGAGCGTCTGAACAACATACTAAAATTTCATTTTGATTAAGTCATTTTTACGGCAGTTATCGTGCTAATGGACAGACAGACAGACAGACAGAATGAACAAAGTCATAAACACTTTTCAACTTTGTTGTAAAGTGTTAAAAAATTAAAATATCTCCAGAACGGCTAGTCCTAGAGTAATGAGGTTGGTCTTATTCTTTCTTCGTTAAAAATACGTATAAAGCATGCGTTTAATGTTTATATTTAAGCACATGTAGTTTTTATTTTAGATTTTGAAAATTTTTGCGATTCATTTTGCAAAAAATTCAGGTTTTTTCCGAATCGCACCAAAATCTAATCAGTACCAGGGTGACCCAGAAGCCTTACCCACCGAATTTTGTGAAATTTGGTCCATTAGTTTTTCAGCGAGAGTCGATACAGGGTTTTGAGGGCCATTTCGCAAAACAAAGCGGTTATTTTATCCCGAATCGATAGCCAATCGATCAACTGTGTTGAAAACACCGGTTACCATTAGATCACCGAAGTTAAGCAGCATCAGGCGCGGATAGTACTTGGGTGGGTGACCACCTGGGAACACTGTGTGCTGTTGACTCATTTAAGTCGACGTGGTGGCCGAACGGTCAAGGCGAGCGTTTCTAGCGATCGATCGGCCGCCACATTGTGGGTTCGAGTCACACGTAAGACATGGATGTTGTGTGTTGTAAGCGCAGTGTTTTCCGCCTTCCTCTGGTTCGCCTGGGACAACGTCCTTGGACTGCAAATCGTTCACGATTTCGGCAGTATATAGGGCAAACGACGTAAGTCGACGTAGATTCTAGTGTTAGAGTCTAATGCCTGGCCATTGGAAAAAAAAATTATCCCGAATCGTATCCAAAACTAATCAGCACCAGATTCGCCCACAAGTGACTTACCTACAAAATTTTATGAAATTAGTTTTTGAGTTGATACATACATTGCACAGACAGTCAGACAAACAGACACACACACAGATGTCACGCTAAAAATAGTTTTTTCGTATTGTTGAGGTCTCGAAACGTGTAGATCTGTCGAAAACTCGAGCTGTGATTTTCGGCATGATTCCAATACTTTCCCTATGCATTACCATGTATTGCAGGGAAGGTAAAAATAGAATGAAAATTTGAGCTACGTATAAAATAAGCACAAATAATAATGAAACATAAGCTGTTTCGAGGATATGTTGGGACCCTTTCGTCAGTGCAAGAGAATCAACAAACTGAAATAAAAAAAACGAAATAGGTCAAATGTACTTTAAAACAATGTTTTTTAAAGTACATCCTTTGTATGTAACTTAAATGTATGAAAAAATATTCATTAAAATGTATGTAACTTAAATATATAAAAGACAACAACATATCAATTTTGGACTTTTTATCTACTCTTCTTCTCAAGTGATTCTCTAAGAACAAGTATATTCATATGGCCAGTCCTACAAAGTTCAAAATCCAAAGAATTAAAATATACCATAAAAGTGCATGTGTATGCGTGTTTTCATGTGTTAATCAGTAAACTAAATAATCAGTGCCTAAAGAACAAATAAAACGATTCGAATATCATGAACATAGGTGCATTTTCTTGTTTGGAAAATATTGGCAGTTTTACATGTATTTGGGAATATTGAGTTTGAAACTGACCTTACTTTTTGCCGATGGTATACAGTTTTTTTTCTTCATTAATTTTGTTTTTAATAATTTAAAACATAATCAAAGTGGCATCCCGTCTGTTTCAACTAAATAAATTAAGGACACAACATCGTTAGATAGGAGGTCATTTAATAAAAACATCCTAAAGACGTACAGATTTTTAAAAATAAGGCCAGAGCGCTATCGAGCGTTAGTACACCCTTCATCAGTGGCAACATGAAAAGCAAACATGGATTAATCATATATAGACCATATACGTAGCAAATTTGCATAAATAAACATAAAATAAAATCTGAACTTTGTAAGTTGAATAGGCTAATTTTAGGCTTTGTAAGTTGATAGGCCAGAGCGCTATCGAGCGTCAGTACACCCTTCATCAGTGGCTACATGAAAAGCAAACATGGATTATTCATATATAGACCATATACGTAGCAAATTTGCATAAATAAACATAAAATAAAATCTGAACTTTGTAAGTTGAAAAGGCTAATAATTAATACAAATAAACCTAAAATATAGGTACAAAATTCTTTTAAAAAACATATGTTAAGAACATTACCAGAAAAGTACAAATTCGAAAAAACAGTCAAGCATACATTTCACAAGGATGACGTCATAGATAACTATGAAGAGACTTGAAGAGCATAGAGTCGAGAACGAATGGCCAACCGTAACTTAGAATTTGAACGAGATCAGAATTACAAATCGACGAACGGTAAATATAAATAAAAAGGGATTCATAAAGGAGAATGTTACGAGGGTTATTACAACGAATTAAGAGGAAAGTTTTTTCAAAGATGGGCAGGAAATTATCACTAGCCACACATTGAGCAATAGCAGTAGAAAATTTACCATTCCTGACATCACGAACGTGTTCCGCTAAACGGATGCCGACATTAAGTTCAGTGCTGCGGATGTAAAATTTATAGTCATCTTCAGGAGTCAACACGGGAACCACATACACCCCAGCATAGCTCTTAAAGTCATCAATATCTCCAAAGTTATCGGAACGAATACAATTGAATAAAGTAATAACATTAGAGTGGGCAGGTTTGAAACCAAAATTATGACAGAATTGAGTGAAGGGACGAAAAATCTTAGGATGGATTTTATCTTGGTCATGATACTGCTTATTCCTCTAAGTTTATTTATAAGATTTTCGCCCATGTTTGTTGTAAATTTACTCAATTTGATACTAAACATGTTGCTATTAAATGATCGTTTAACTTATAAATCAAGTTTTTCTTACCATCCTAAAATTTTCCGTCTCTTCATTTGATTCTGTCATGATTTTGGTTTCAAACTTGCCCACTCTAATGTACTAATAATATAAGAAAAATTACTCATACTTTATTTTTAGAACATAATATGTGGAAGTTGTTCGGTGATATCTTAAGCAGTATTGTATTTACGGAAGGTTTGTAATAGAGTTTTTTTTATTTCGACCCAGGCCGTGCCCCTTGCCAGCTAGGGCTTTAAGGGTTTGGACACACGGCCGGGAAAAAGGAATCATTCATTCAAACAAAACCAAAATCAAACCATTCAAAAGAAGCCTAACCTAAAAATAAAAAGTGTCATCCTTTACACCTAGACAACTAACCAATAAAACCAAAATATGTCAAACAAAGAATCCAAATAATTCGGAACACCCAAAAGACAGAAGTGCTAACGTCGAACAAAATATCACTTCAAACACCAAACACTATAATAGAGCAATCAATTCTATCCTCTGCCAAAGACCTTGAAATCCGCAACGGAAAAACAAAAACCAAATCCAAACCAAAATACAACCAACAGATGACCCTTTTGAGAATTATCAGTATAAAATACAACATCCAAATACCGAAAGAACGAAACCAGAAAGACAACAACCAAAATATCCAAAATTTCCGCATTTAACAAGTTTAATCCCTGAAACTAATTCTAATGACAGACATCAAAATAAAAAACCTAACAGGCAGGGAAGAATACAGCTACAATACAATATCCATAAAGAATCAATGCAAATCCCATCAAGAAACACATTCAAGTAACCCAGGCCGGAACTCCCAGTGAGAAAACAAATTAAATTAAAAGATTCCTCCAAGTAATTCAAAGATTCCTCCAGTCATAAAGTACTCGAGTTTATTCTAACCGTACGTATTTGTATATTCTTGAAATAATAATAACTAACAAAAGTTAAATGAAACGGAAATGACCTAAATTATGTACGCCATATGTGTGGTGAATAAGTGCTGAAGAATAATTGCATAACATCACCTCATTTGAAAATAAATAAGCGCACTTTTCATACTTTGGTATAAAATTAGGAGATCAAAATAAATCTTGGACTCTACATACAGTATGCTGATCATGTCTTGAGCATTTTCATAACACGTCTTTATGTACCCATGTATCTTTATGTATCTTATGTATTTATGTCTCTGTGTATAGTCTTTATGTATCTATAGGGTGTCCCAAGAAGGATTCCTGAATTTTAAAAATGAATATCTCGGAAACGGTTACAGACAAAAGGGTGAATTAAAGTTTATTGGACAGCGAGTAAAATGTACATACTGTGGTTTCAAAAAATTGTTGAAAATTTTCCTCAACACTGATAGGCGTATATAGTCAAATCAGCTTCAACGTTCCTATCCTTTCAAATTTTGTGAACAAATATTGAATTTTTTCCCGATCCATACCTTTCGATGCTTGATATATTACGATCTAAACTGATTTATTTACAATCATATGTACACGCACAAAGCCTGACAGAGGGCGCTGTTATATACAAAATATATTATACAATCGTAATGACGCCTTACACGGCAAAAACAGTTTCAGAATTTTACACTTGTTAAGTTCAATAATTATTTTCTTGAAGTCCGAATTACGAAATGTCCTTACTGATGAAGATCCTTTTTCGCCTGTTTCAGAAGCTTTATGGTGGACGTCTGTTTTGGTGAGGTGAGATACGTTGAACATACGGTTTGAGCGTTTGAATGTGAACTATTTTCGGTGGGATTTTTCCTTTGACATCAGCGATGTCGTAACACATGGCCCCGACATGACGTATAATGCGTAAAGGTCCTTTAAACGTTGGAGTAAGTTTATGGTCTTGAGCTTCCGGCCAGTCATAAAGTACTTGATCGCCGCTGTTGAATGTCTTGTCGAGTCGTCTGTGATCAAATCGACGTTTATTTTCTTGATGAGTTTCTTTATTCAGTAATGCATTTTTACGAAGATAAAGGAGGTCTTCTAGTTGTTCCAATCGAGTTGATTCGTTTATAATGACTCAAAAATGTAATTCTTTTGGTTGACGAGGGTTATAACAATGTAACAAAAGGAATGGTGAATATTTGCTTGAACTTTGTCGTACAGTATTTATCGCAAGAAGGGTATTGGGAAGAAGTGAGTTCCATTTGGTTGGATTATGATATGCGTATTTCGTCAAAACATTATGAGGGTGGCATTCACACGTTCTACTGTAGAATTTGACTGTGGAGGGTAGGGTGGAGTTGGTCGATGTTCGATGCCATATGTTTTTAGAAAGTTTTGTATATGCCGAGCAATATATGCAGGACCTTGGTCTGAGATGTATAGCCTAGGAGGTCCGAAACGCATAATAATATCTTCTTCGAGAGATTCTATTACTGTGTGAGCAGTTAGAGACAAGGTAACTCTGGCGATGACGTAACGAGTAGTGTGGTCGATTTGTATAATTATGTATTTGTACCCTGATTCTGTTTGGGAAAGAGCAACAATATGATCACTAGAATGCAACATTTTTGGCCACCAATATCGTGAGCGTAAATGTTGTAAGGTCTTTCTGAAATCAAAATATCCGGCATCGTTGTGACAGAGATTGAGTGCTGTTTGTCGATCTGATTTTGGTAAAACTATTGCATAAGTTTCGCCTTGTAGTTCTGTATACACTTGATGCAACAAAATATCATTACCAAGTTTAAATGTTTTGCGAATTTGATGATAATGGCTGTTGTTGATTTACGATTTGAACTTTGTTATGATCTGCGAACAAAACTCGTCTTTCTGTTGTTCGTGGATAAACGAAGAGTTGAGACAAGTGATAGTCAAACATAGTTGAGGCCTGGGATCAGGATATCGAGAGAGATGGTCAGCTAAGGTGTTCTTTTTTCCAGGGCGGTGCTGTACGTCAAAATCATACTGTGAGAGATCAAAGATATGTCTAGCAAATTTTTGGTTTAAGCTACCTTTGAAAACAACATATGCTGTAGTGTAGTTATCAGTTATCAAGACAAATTTGTGGCCTGAAAGATACATACGAAATTTGACTGTTACGACCTAGTGAACTGCGATACATTCAAGTTCGTTTGACTGATATCGAATCTATGGAGCACTTAAGGTACGACTAGCATATTCAATCAATAATGTGTCGTTTTCCATTATTTTCGTGCAAAAGGCAGGCTTCAATTCCGGTATAACTTACATCGGTTTCAACAAATGTTGGTAGTCCAGGAGTGAAATATGCTAATGCAGCTGGAGTAGTAACTAATTCTCGAAGCTTTTGGAATGCTGACTGTTGTTCAGAGTTCAGAAAAATTGTTTTATCCTTGAAATTTGGTGTCGAAGAGTGATCTTGTCCTTTAAGAAGTTCAGTTAACGGCTGGCTATTGTTGCAAAATACTTGATGTGTTTACGTAAGGTGTTGGCGAAACTTAAGAAACTTCGTACTTCATGTACAGAATGTAAAGAAATGTAACGATTGACTGTAGACTCACAGTTAGGGTCTGGGAATATTTTATTTTGCGTGAGTATCTGTCCCAACAAAGGAATTTGTAAAGCAACAAAGATACACTTCGTAAACATTCGAGATGTTCGTAAAATTTATCGTGCGCTAAACTCAAATCATCAAAATATGGAGCTAGTTCTCTAACCAGTAGTTAGTTAAGCATAAGCTTGTTTTATTGCTTTCGATAGAGTTGCAGGACCTTTACAAAGTCCAAATGGCATTCGTAGGAATTCGTAATGTCCATCGGGTGTTACAAAGCCTGCCTTATGAATATAGTCGGTAAGCACTTTTATATGCAGAAATGCTGATTTGATATTCACTTTCGACATATATTCCTTTACAGCAATACGTTAAATAGCATCATCCATGTTGTCAATTAGTTGAGGGTCTTTGATAGTAATGGGATTAATTGTTCTAGCATAGTCGACTAAGTTCGAAGGGGTGTTGTGTCGTGAAAGGGTTGTCCTACTACAAAAGCAGGAGCAGCGTATTGAGAATTTTAATCTTGGAAGACGCTTTGATTTTTCCATTCAGAAATCTGAGTTTTTTAAATGCAAACGGTGTGGTTCTGGAAGTCGATATGGCTTGCATCATATAGGGTGATCATGCTGTAGTTGAATTTTTAATTCGATGTATGTTTGGAAATTTACCGATTAAAGATTCCGAAGATGCAAAAACGTCGTCAAATTAAGGAAAAATGTTCTGTAATTTGGACTGTTCAATGGGAGCGAGTTGAGTTTGGGTTGATTCAACAGGAGGTATCGTTGATTTTGGAATGTTTGTATTCGATGTTTATATCTCTTCCGAAAGTTCTGCAGATTTGCTTCTTTTAACATGTTTGGAAATATTGGCGTTTGTGTTACATCCTTTTGCAAACGAGAGATGCAATTCACTGAAGGTTTGGCAGACACACATTTAAAATAATGAAGCGATGTAGGCGTTGCAATGCACAGAGAATTATCTTGTTCGAAAATATAACGTGCATGAAATAATATTTTCCAATCTGTACTTAGAATAAGGACAACGGGGAGTTGATAGCAGTTACCAACTTTTGGCTTGGTGTAGTCGATGTTTCCTATTTCAATATGTAATCTTATCCATCCTGATGGTGTAACGTAATCACCAGCAACACTTAGAGGTCCGACTTGCCATGTATATATATTGGCATCGGCAGTGATATAACAACTGTTAATTAGGGTAATACAAGAACCTGGATCACAAAAAGCGTCGATAGTAGTATTTCCATTGATGGTGACGACAACAATTGGTGTTTCATGAGATACATATTTAATGCAATTTACAGAAGATTGTCGTTTTGATTTTTCTTTAGTCGAATTAGCGTCTTCTGCAGTATTGTATTCTGGAGACTTTGACCGATAATAGTTAGGAGAATTCGACAGCGGTTAAGTGCTAAATGCTACGGGTGGTTTTACAATTTGCTGTTTCTCTTTTAAATTTGGTGGAGGAAGCGAGCATTGGGAAGAAATGTAGCCATAATTTACATATCGCCAACAATGGAAGTTTTCAGGAGAATCCATTTTGGGATTAAATTTTTGTATAAATTTCGTTTTTTGTTCATTTGAGCGAAATGGTCGTTTTTCATCGTCATGAAACTGAGAATCATAGTTATCATTTTTAGATACGCTTTTAACGTTTAACACCTGAAATTTTTTTTTATTGTGCAAAAAATAAAGTTGTTCCGATGTGTCTCTATGCAAGCGTCTTCTTACATCCAATGATGAAGCGCGGTCAACTCATTCAGCAGAGAGTGGGATAGCTCAGCGGTCCTTTTATATGACACCTAGAATGAGCGAAATGCGTTCGGATACGTCCAATTTATCCGGAGCATTTTCGAGCAAGGCATATTTTGAGTAAATATATGACACTAAAGTTTTGTCTTCATGAAGCGCAGGTTACGCTTGATATGAAAAAAAAAATCTTTCATGTTCATTGATCGTTTAAATAGCTTTTGAAATTCTTCTTTCCATTCTAACTAATTTTGACAATTCTGATCGTACACGGATTCACAATCTGCGGATGATGATTTCAATCTTGTTTGTGCATTTATGAGTGTTAAGGAGGGCGTCCAATGTGCATGAAATTCAATTCTTTCCACGTGCGTAATCCATTTCGTTGGATCTTCGAATTGTTTTCCGGAAAAATTCGCTATGACTTGAGCGGTATCCATAGTAAAGTTTATTTGAATCGGCGAATTCAATTTTTCTTGATTTAAAGCCAATTGCTGAACAGTGGCAGCTAATTATGCTACAATGTTAGCAAGACCCGATGCGGTTGAAGAAGATTCATCACACTGTTTAAACTTTCGGGGATTTGATTATTTTTATTTTCAATTTTTTTTTTCAATTCTTGGATTTCTAATTCTTTTTCATTTAAAGTTTATGTCAGTTCTACATGTTCATTGCGGGCAGAGTTTATATCAACTGTTCCTTCAGAAAATTGTGTCTCATTATCCGAAACCAAACGTTGAATTAGTTCATCTTTTGATCATTTGCAAGATAATTTACGAATATTCAGTTCCGTTTTTAATTGGGGAACTGTAATCTTTTTAAGTCTTTCGAGTCCAATTTTTCCATTTTTGCGTATGAAATAAGAAAAAAATAATGAAAGGAATTATTTTCTGCCTTTGAAGCTTAGAAACGAGACGGTCGTACGTCTAGATGATGGCGTGAAGATGAGCCGACGACTGGCTGGAGTTGAACGGTTACTGTTTTCAGTCGAGTGAAGAACGAGATTTTTGAGGAGTGGAAGTTTCTACGACTGCACCATATAAGATTTGAATCTAAACTGATTTATTTACAATCATATGTACACGCATAAAGCCCGATAGAGGGCGCAGTTATATACAAAATATATTATAAAATCGTAATGACGGCTTACGATATCTACGTTGAAAGCTACGCCCCCATCGGGCTGCGATAGTATTCGAGCACAGACTATATATGTCTATCAGTGCCACTGTTGGGAAATTTTGCAGTTAATTTTTAAAACCACAGTATGTAAATTTTACAGGATGTCCAATAAAGATACATTTTATTTCACCCTTTTATCTGTAACCTTTTATTTTAAAAGTTCGGGAGTACTTTTTAGGACACCCTATATGCGTCTTTATATATCGTCTTTATGTCCAGTACTACTACCGCCACTACATCTCAAACTAGGGCTCATGATGTAATTTTTTAACACTCTGGCTAAAAGTGGAGAGTATTTTCAATATCTTGCGTGACAATTTATCTTTTCAATACAGTGCCAAGTTAAAAGAAGAAACATTTGATGGTACTCAAATAAAAAGCCAAACAAAAGATCTCCATTTTGAACAAAGTATAACAGATGTAAAAAACTAATCATGAAATCGATTTACAAGTGATACCAACAATGCTTTAGAAACCGTAGAGGTTCTAATTATTAAAATATCGTAGCTGTTATGTTACAAAAGTTCAAGTCATTAGGATGTAATATGAGTGTTAAAACCCACCTCCTATATTTCTCTATAGGCTATTTTCCAGAAAATTTAGGGGCAATAAAACATGCGAAAGATTTCACCAAGCCATAGAAAACGTTGAATGCCAGAATCAAGATGATGGGAAAAACACATGATGGTATATTTATATTGGTGCTTAAAATAGGAGAGAAGGGCGTAAGCAATCATAAAAAGAAACCCTTTAAATAAATATTTATTGCTCAATGAAAACAGCTCAAAAAGCTTTAGATCGTAACGTTGCTCCGTTATTTAATCGTTAAAATTTTAAAACAGTATAAAGCCTTGTATTAAAATTATAATTTTGACTGTGAATACTTTTTATACGTGTATTTGCAGCAAGCCTGATGTCTTCAAACCTATAAAAAAAATTAAAAAAAAAAACACTATACGTGGTGGATAAAAATTCTTGTATATTTTGTAATCACTGAAATGAATAAAAATTTTGAAAGCAAGAAAAAATAGTTTTATTTGTAAGCTTATGTATTAGTTATTATTGTTACATCCTCTGACGAAACTTACAATTATACATTAATCACCGTTTATTAATGGTTCACAACGTAAAATGCAGGGCAAATCCAAACAAATCAACGTTTTGGAAATCAACTGTATTTTTTTCTTCCATGCAAAAAAATGTTATACCATATTTTGCGCAGTGTCCAATAAAAATTTCTCTATTAAAACCTTCTGTTCTTTAGCTCTATAATGATATATGCCTTGTAAATCTATTTCAGGAAATAAGTATAATTCAATTCTTATAGGCCAAATCTTCCTAAAGTTCCTAAATCTTCAAATGTGCTTAAATCTTCTGTTGCTGGACGTTTTTGATAACATTCTTGTAATCATGTTAGTAAAATTTCTGAGGCGAAGAACATTTACACAAATAATTCCATTTTTCAACACAATTTTCTTGATGTGTTGTTCTCTAATATTTTTCAAACGAAATACACTGTTAATGGCAATTCATCATTGATTTCAGTCTAGAAATCTCCAGTATAAGTCCTGTTTCCCCGTTTATTCTCAGTTTTCGATAGCTTTAATTTCTTTGTTCATGATTACTTTGTTCTTTATTTTGTGGTGCATTTTGCTAAATTTTTTGCGAGAATGTATAGATCTTATTTTTGTTACTGTTCTGATCTTTTCCTCTCGTGAGATAAATCTTTCTATATTAGTGGCCGCTTGCTTTCGGTATTTTTCTTGAAGAATTTATCTCACTCAGCCTCTGAAACTGTTTTCTTTCTTCTTTTATTTTTACTACATTTTACTTTACTTTTTTTTTCTCATCTTATGTCAGCTGTATTTCATTAGCTGGTATTTTTAATTTGTTTGATTAAATGTTATTTAAATTTAGAATTGATGAAATAGGTTATGTAGTTTCCAAACACACTTATACTTACACCTTAGGCACTTATTTTATTTTTCTTACATTCAGACATTAGCACTAATTTACTCAATGGTATTTTTGATATCTCAATAGTATGCTAATTGAATTTAATAAGTTCAGCTCATATAGATTCCAATTCCGTTATTTAAATTTGTGTGTGTATGTGGTGGGGGGGGGGGGGCGAAGATTCTTCATATATCTTTCGAAACCGTTCACTTTCTTCATATTTTGTTTCATGTTCTTAATTCCATAGCAGTTGGAATTTTGAATTCCTTTGATCGAAAGTTATTTGGATTTAGTTGATGAAGTTGGCACATATGGCTTCCAGCACCGTTAACATACTTTGTTATTTCGTCATTTCAGTAGTATTTTCTTTTACAGGCATTTTTGATGCCAATCAAATGTTAGTAAAATATATTTGATGCAGTAACTCATATAGCTTTAGAAACCGATCATTTTCTGCACACTTTTTATCAGATTCATCTTAATTCTGCAAATTTTTATTTATCGGTATTTCTAAATTATTTGTTTGAAAATTATTTCCATTATTTCCATTAATTATTTCCATTTTTGTCATATTTTTAATTCTAAAGTTCAAAGCCCCTGAGCCATTAATTCTAAAGTTCAAAGTCTACACGAGGATACAATGGCCATATTCACACTCACTAAATTCGGCTATATAGGTGGCGCTCTCAACGTTAGGATCACGTTACCTATTGCAGATAATATCATCAATAGAATTATTTCACGCTTATTATGCGCTTGTCAACAAGTAATAGTCAATATCGGCTATATCAGCTGTGGTGCGCGAAAAGAAACATAAATAATACCTAAAGTTAGGCTTTTATCTTAACTATCATTAACATATCTAATATTTTAACATGGCCGTAAATTGCTCGAATAGTGGTACTTATTTATTAAATTGTACATTGCTTTGTTGTGCCGCTATTAAAACCCTCCAATTTATCTTTCGCACTAGTTCTGTAAAAGAATTTTTACTTCGTATAATACTAAATGGATCACACCATTTTAACTTTAACAATAAAATATTTATTAACAACATAAAATACTTATTAAATTCATTACACAATTTATTATATTATTTAGGCGGAGGGAACATGTGAGACCACTTAAATTGCCTAAAATATGTTTAGACCCAGATAGCTTTTTGAGGAACATATACCTTCAAGTTTGTCTTGGACTTTGTTAGTAGCACATACTTGATGTCGTCCTTATTACTAGCATTAAATCGTAGTGTAATGCATCGGCCCCTAACTTCGTCGAGCATAATGTATACTGCTGACTCAAACACTCCACTTATGTCATTCTCGTAGTCATTTCTGTATTCGCCAAGTCATATCGTTCCAGTCATAATGTCGCACTCCTATTTTTGTATCGTATCTATCATAATTTCGCACACGTATCTCTATCTAAGAGCAGGTCTCGTTCTTAAGTCACAGGTTATGGCTTTTTTACTCGGGGGCGTTATTCCCCCTTTTCTCTGATTTGCAGCATTCAGGTAACGCAACAGGCACCTTCACCATTGCTCAACCTTTTATCCAATGCCGTTATTTCCATTTTCGTAAGGGCCCGCTCGGTCCCCTTCTGTCTTGACACTCCTGGTTTATGGTTTTATCTGACCTATGGGTTCACATGCTGTAAAACCTGGAGTCATCTAGACTGGAAGTATTGTTTGCCGTTTTAGACACAATAAATATTGCACATAAAACAGTCTCACCAATGTGTGAGATCTATTTCTGGTCTCACATCAGCAATGGTAACAATAATAATGGGTATGTGTCACACATTTTAATATTTTTATAAATTTTGACCTCTCAAAATTTCCTATCACTTGTGGCATATGCGTCATATATTCGTCTTTTTAACACTTTCCAACATAGTTGAGAAGTGTGCATTCTGTCTGTCAGTCTGCTTGCAGGATAATTGCCGTAAAAATGACTTTATCAAAATAAAATTTTAGTATGTTGTTGAGACGGTCTGTGGTACATATTGGAATGTAAATGAATAATATCGCTCAATTAGCCTTGTATTTAATCCGTGTTGATAAAATGAGATATATTGAATCCTATGGGACCTAATTTTTCAACATTTTTTTAAGCAAAGTTAAAATTCACAAATTGCTTCGAAAATTTTAGGAAATATTCAAATTATCCCACAAAATATATGTTTATTTCATTTTCTACTTTTATAATGCTACGACATGCTAAAATTATGCTCAATAATAATGCGTTATAATTTTTATAGATGTAATTACAATCACAAACAAACGTGAAACTTACGATATAATAAGCAAGTAAAAAACAAGTTTTAGTATCCATATTATTGTTTTAAAATTCACAAACTTAAAAAAAATAATTTTTATCATGTTTTCATCTCATATAATAACGACAGGTGGCTATAAATTTTATAAAATTAATATTTCATTATAAATCGAGAGTGAACTATCACCTAGGGAATCATTATGATTCCGTACATTTGAATTTGTGGTTTTTAACACTTTACAACATAGTTGAAAAGTGTTTCTGACTTTGGTCATTCTGTCTGTCTGCCTGTCCGTTCGCACAGTGACTGCCTTAAAAATCACTTTATCAAAAGGAAATTTTAATATGTTGTTGAGACTGTCTGTGATACACATGGGAATGTAAATAAATAATATCACCCAATTAGTTTTGTACTAAACCCTGGTTGAAAAAGTGAAACTAAAATGAACCTATGGGACCTTAATTTTTCAAACGTTTTTTAAATGAAAATTCACAGATTGCATTGAAAATTTTAGGACATATTCAAATTATCCCATAAAATATTTGAAAAAGAAATTCAGCAAAATACTTTCGGTAGATTTGTAGATAAAAATTAAAATAATAATTGCACCCATATTATAGGAAGATATCACGTGACCCACTTTAAAATTAAATTAGGCATCCATATTTTTTCCCAATGTAAAAATCGTGATTTTAAAGCTCTTTTACATTTATATTTAGTGTTGCATCCGTCCTACAACTGTTTCATTTTTGCGTATTTTCTGTGCATCTATATTCTGTGCCAACGCAATTATAATATTTTTGAGTGTAAATGATCATCAAACTTTGATTATTTCTACATTGAAGCCTAATTTTTATGGATGCAAAATTTAAACAAGTGGTTTTAAGACGAGTTGTTTAAGAATTGTTGAATTTGTATCACACAAAATCATTTAGCTCTGGAGTCTGGTATAAAAGTGATATGAATGAAAAATTCATTGCTTTTACATAGAGAGCCAGACGATTTATATTTTGATGACGTCATTTGAATAAAGTTCATTTTTTCAATGAAGTTTTAATTTTCAAATATGATAAATTATTTTTGTAGTGACAATTAATTTAAAATATAGCAGCGCTGAATGTATCGCATTCTAGAGATGTTTAAATAAAATTGCATTTCCGTTGGAAAGTGTTTCGTATCAATGGTTTATGCATGATTGATTTTTCATTGATTTTTCTTGTTTCGTGTGTGCTCGGTTAACCTCATGAACTCAACATATTTCACTCTCATTTATTATTTTAAAGTACATTATAAATAAATACATTTTTTTATGTGTTTTACTTGTAATTAAATTATTTTACATGCAATTTAACTTTGAAATTAAAAAAATTGTAAATATGTGTTATTTTATGTCGAACAGGTAAATAACGGAGGTTACGCTTATTGTTTGTCGTAAGGAGTAGGTTCTTTTTTCGTTTTCGAAACCGGTTGACTCTTAAATTTTTTTGTATGTTTTAGTTTTTCGAAGATTTTATATTAATGTAATCGTAGCAACAGATATTCTAGTGTATTTTGATTTAAATTTTTAATAATTAAGTAATATTTAATGCGTAATGTTTCATAACAAACTGAATAAAACCTCATCATTATGATGAATAATTATGCTAGGATAATCAATTATTGATATAACGATTTTATTGCAGTTAATAGCATCCATGTAACGGTTATATGCTTATTATGCGCTAGTCATTATGTAAATTGCCGAAATATGCGATGGAAACAAGAATATTTAATAAGTGTCACAACTTATATGATATCTAGTGTTGTTGTTGTTGTTGAAACCCAGACCGTCCGACCTACCAGAAAGGTGTAAGGTAACTGTTTGGACGGTCGGGAAGTGCCACCCAATTTAGACCGGAACCCAGTGGGGGAGGCATCCACAGGGACCGTACCCTCCTTCCCCTACCACCAACCTCTCGGAAGGACTTACGGACCCACATGTTTAACGTGATCGTACTCCGCGTGAACACGGCGGCAGTTTTGGCAGTGGCTGGAATCGAACCCGGGCCTACCGAGCGCAACTCCAGCGCGCTAACCAATGGGCTACCGCGCCCATGATATCTAGTGTATAAAAATTACGAAACATGTCCATGAATGTGTTGTTATCTGTTATGGGATGCAATCTCATCTAAAGGAATTCAATGTATGTGCCGGTTGTGTGAATATAATTCTTCAAATGATGAATTGAGTTCTTTAAATTTTCGCAACTTGACATCATTTTAAATTTCGCCAAGTCGCTAAATGAAATAAAGCAAAACAATTATGAAAGAGGTTTCATGTGGTGGTATCCAGTACACTTTATTTTCAACTGAGTTATTAAGAATGAAAACCACTTTTACACACTTATTTCGTACAGTCATACGAATTTTCTGAAAACTGGCAGTGACATCTCCAGAACTGGTGTGGAAATATTGGTGTAACCCTGTAACTAAAGCTCCTATATATATAGGCGGACGCAACGGCCATTTTGACTCCAAATGGTCCAGTTAATTATCGTCTGCCTTTGTTATTTCAATGCCGCGAGCATGTTAGATGGATGAAATTCGATTCTCCGAATTTCGATGCTGAATCCACATCTGTGATATTCAAGCTGTATTTACTAAACCTATCCATTGCCTTTCAGAAATTGATGCTAAATCCATATCAGTCATCATCAAAGCTCGAACTAGACACGATTATGAAACATAGATGTTCTATATAAAATGTAAATTTTAGAATCGAAAACAATATCTCCAGAAACTGAAGTGAACGTCTTTGTTCCCTATCTCTTTCTAAACTTGATTCTGAATTCATATCGGTTATTATTTAGGCTTCATCTCATAGCTCAATCTGAAAAATAGATTTTTCTGTGAAATTTTTTTTTGATCTCGAAGTAGAAAGGGAACTGAAATTGCAAATCCTAGCTAAATCACCCCTAGTCATTTCAGAAGTTGATGTTGAATCCATATCAGACATCATCTAAACATTACCTATAGCCAATCTTGAGAAATAGGTGTTTCATTAAAAATGAAAATTTTTGAACCGAAAACACCAGAAGGTGAACAATTCTTGACCTCTCCCCCACCACAACTTCCTTCGAAATTCGATGCTGAATCCGTCTCAGACATTATTGAGGAATTTCCACCTGTAGCAGAAACTGAGAAATGGATTCTTCAAAAATGTTTCAGTAATAATAATAATAATTATATATAATAATAATAAAAATATTATAATACAAAATTTGTGTCACCGATGGGTAATAAGATATAATTTCAAATAAGTTTCCTAGCTCAGGTGTTATTTATCAAAATAAATTAAACAAAATCTGATGTGGGCAGCACATGACTTTCTTTATATAATGCAATGAATTTACAACTTTTACAGTAAAAAAAATCTGATGTGGGCAACACATGACTTTCCTTATATAATGTAATAATTTACTACTTTTACAGTAAAAGAAATAGGTTTTTCTTATAGTAGATACTAATATTCTTTCCAAGATATTGAATTTTCGACAATTAGTCGTCATTTTCATTGATTTAGCGTCATTTTTATCCATTTGGCGAGATTTTCGTTAATTTGGCAACATTTCAAAAAGGCGCTAAGTTGGCGACATTCCGCCAATTTCGTCGCCAAAATCTTGCCAAGCGTTATGGACGAAGAAATAAGTTATTCTTACAGCAGATAAATTGGCGTTCAAATACAAAAGTATTACACAAAGTATCTTTTTTCATGAATGGAACGAGCTAGATCCACGAGAATGATGTCACTCAATTTATCGCATGATATTATATATAAAAAGTGAACATGTTTCTCAATAGGAAATATTTTTTTTCAATTTTATATGACTTTTTGATAATTTTTTTGAAAAATGTGCAATATCTCGAGAACGGTTCATGTTAGCGTTCTAAAATTTATGTCAATCGTTTTCTAATGAAAAATTACATAAGAAATGTCTATTTGCGTAGCTTTATTATTGGTTTGAATTTTTGGACGATTTTTTCAAAATTTCATTCGAAAATTTAGGAGGGTTCTGAACATTCGATTGCGTATGAAAACAATAAGCTTCCAGTGTTTACAGATTGTGATTTTTGTACCAGATTTGGTTCGAATCGGTTCATTCGTTCGTCAGTTATCGTCTCCACAGACCCACTGACACACACACACACACATATACTTTCACACACACACATACTTTCATACACACACACACACACACGCCGACATCACCTCAAAAATGTTTGATGATCAGGGATGCTTGAAACGTCGAAAACTCGAATTCGAATTTTAGACCCCGTCACAATACTTTCCTTATACATTATGTATATAAGGAAAGTAATAAACGTATGTAAAGAAAGATAGATAAATCATTTGAAACCATAGTGAAATTCATGTATTGTCAAATTTCATTTTTTTTTCTTTTAACTTATATCATTAGATTTATTTTTTATATATAATATTGCATGAGAAGGAAAAAATATTAAGGTTTTTCTCTATTAGATAAATTGAAGGATGGCATTCCTAAAAACTTCATTTCGGCGTGGCCAAAATGAAAATAATTATTTTTATAAACACTTTAAGAAAGATTGTCTGCTTTGTTTCTAATGAAATTAATCTCCCGCTGAACATGTTTCCTTTTCATTAGAATAATACTTCGTACAGGAAGAATGTTTTGGAATCAGTTTACTTGCATTCTTTATAAAGTCCTGTTTTATTAAAATACTTTTCTGTAGAAATACCTTTGGAACAAAAGATTATAAAGGAGAGGAAGTAAAAGTTAATAGGGTATAACTTTGGATGTATGGAAATTATGCATGCTGTGATAGTACTTGCAAACTTTTAAGTAAAAATAATCTTTATCTATTACTAAGTTTTCTTAAATTGTATTTTTGCGGATGAATGAAATTTCTTTCCGGCGTATTGCCTGTTCCTTAGTGGAAAACGACATTTACAGACACACTTTTATTATAATTTAAAATTCCAAGTTGCTTGGCTTCGGTGAAAAATGATTTCCAAATAGCGCCAACTTGGCGAGTTTGGGACACTTTTCGAATATAGTAGTTTGGGTAATAATTTCCTGAGTTACACTGCTTTTCTCGAGAAATTAAGACACAAATTATATTAACTAGCCATTGTTCAGAAGTTATTAGATTGATGCTATTAAGAGTAAATTGTGCATGTGTCAGCGTTTTGAGAAAATAATCGAGTGTTTTGCGAATAGCTATTTAGTTGATTTTTCATTGTAACTGAACCTTGTGTTTTGACCTTTTTAGGTAGCTAGATAGCTGTTATTTGTAGATTGCTGTTTGCACTTACTGGTATTGCTTTCCTTATATACATAATGTATAAGGAAAGTATTGTGATGGGGTCGAAAATTCGAATTCGAGTTTTCGACGGGAGAGCACGTTTCAAGCATCCCTGATTACGAATAAATCATTTTTGAAGTGGTGTCTGTGTGTGTGTGTGAAAGTGTGTGTGTGTGCGTGTGTGTCAGTGAGTCTGTGGAGAAGATAACTGACAAACAAATGGACCGATTCGAACGAAATTTGGTACAAAAATTACAATTCATAAGCACTAGACGCCTATTGTTTTTATGCGCAATCGAATGTTCAGAACCCCCCCCCTAAATTTTCGAGTAAAATTTTGAAAAAATCGTCAAAATATCAAAACCGCTAACAAAGTTACGCAAATAAACATTTCCTACGTAATGTTTCATTAGAAAACGATTGACATAAAGTTTGAAACGCTTACATGAACCGTTCTCAAGATATTGCACATTTTTAAAAAAAAATATCAAAAAGTCCTATAAAATAAAAAAAAATCTAATCCTATTGAGAAACATGTTCACTTTTCATATGTAATACCATGCGATAAATTTGACGATATCATTCTAGTGGATCTAGCTCGTTCCAATCATGAAAATAGATACTTTGAGTAATACTTTTGTATTTGAACGCCAATAGTCATTTATCTGCTGTAAGAATAACTTATTTCTTCGTCCATAACGCTTGGCGAGATTTAGGCGTCGAATTTGGTGGAATGTCGCCAACTTGGCGACTTTTGTAAATGTTGCTAAATTAAAGAAAAACTCGCCAAACGGAAAAAAATGACGCTAAATCAATGACGACTCATTGATGATGACGACATGGAAAATGACGACTCATTGTCAAAAATGCAATATTTTGGAAATAATATAAATAACTACTATAAAAATAATCTATTTTTCTTACTGTAAAAGTTGCAAATTCATTGCATTATATAAGGAAAGCATGTGCTGCCCCCACATCAGATGTTTTTTAATAAAGCATTAATTATCCCAAAATTTGTAATAATACACACACGATTCCGAATGAAATTTCGTATATATATGTTCAAAAAGAAATTAAAGGATTCTGATATATTAAGCAGGAAAATAATATATTTTATTAAAAAGTATTCCTTTATTTACAAATTATTCATTACAAATTATTCCTTCTTATCTTTTCAAAATAAGTGCACAGCCTGTATGCTCTGTGTTATAGTAACCTAATCTGAATAATAAGATGATATAGTAAGTAAAATAATATTAAGCATTTCCATCTTTCTTGGGTCAAATTCAACATTCGAACTAACTAATATTGTTCCAGTAAATACATCGATAACTCATGGCTGGCCAGTGAAAACCCATCATTCAAATCCCGGTTGAAAACCGTTGTTTAAATTTGGGTGATGGACACGTTTAAAAAGTCAACCGAGTGGTTATCCCGTTCATTACCAGGCACGTCACGGTTGTTTGTCAGTTATCTGGTTACATAGTAGAGGGAAAACTCATCGGGGTTATCTGCGGTTATTCCGGTTTTAGACATCATCTTCAGCAAAACATGTCTTTTGCGCATCACATGACCACATAACTACGATGATCGGGAGAAAATCTCGGTCGTTCTGGTTATAACCGTACAGTGACTTGAAACTAGTTTTCAAACGGCAGCAATCATGACCATGAGTTTATGATCTTGTTTTCAAACGCTCTGATCATGACCTGTTGCCGTCGGTCATAACCGCAGAGACTTTTCAAACGCGCCTAATGGCAGTCAAAATCCTGATTATAGAACATGTGTTCTACAAAACGAATCAGGCTCCGTTCGAACGTCATTGTAAACAACTCATGATTCAAACCCGATTTAAACCATGGGTACCCACCTTTACATTTTAACTCTTATCCATTGATCATTGGGAGCGATGACCTTTGTAGTGAACATTAATTTTACATAGTGGACCGTATACGTCTTAGTACAGACAACCAAAAAATACTTTTGTCACTATTTCAAATTCCTAAATTTAAATTAGTAGTTAAATTTGTCAAAGACAAGGAAAGTTACACTCTTAAAATTAAAGTTTCTAATTTTTCATATTATAGTAAAGCTTCTGCTATTATTTCGTGACATCCAATTCTCAAGTTTCCCCCTTATATAGTGCCCGAAAAGGCGTAGCTATAAAGATACAGTTATTCATATCTCTTTTGATGCAGCGTTCCTTTCTTTATTTAATGCTATATGCATTACCCCCCCCCCCCCCTTTTCATTTGAGCAGTAACAGCGTGAGTGAGTTGCCGTTTCTCGTTACATTCAATTCCCAAGTGTGCCCACTTACCTAGTGCCAGGAACGAGGTATCTACCACTGTTTGACTCTATTCTAACGCAGTGTTCCTTTCTCTGTCTAACGGTATATGCGTCATATCTCCTTCCAAATATATATACAAGGTAGGATCGAAAAGTTCGGATACTGTGCTGATATCTCCAACCCTGATTATAGGAGATGTGAACTATTTTACAGTGGCGTAGAGTCACATGTGACGCGAGATGTGAAAAGGAAGAAGCAAGTCCGCAGTGCAGAGTTTTTCCAGATAATGCGTGTCATTGAACTGTAGTCGTTCGCGTTCTTCGTAAACGGAAGTGGCGTTTGAAAAGAAGTGTGCGAATATCAAATTCTGCCAGCATTTGGGGACATCGCCGACAGAAACATTGTACATTTTGTAACAGGTGTACGGTGAAAGAGCAATGTGTCGTGCGTAGGTGTTTTCAAGGCAGTTCCGATTCACGGACGACCGTGAATCCGTAGAAGACAATCCGTGGACTGGGCGGCCGTTAAGATCAATTACGGAGGACAACATTCGAAAGATGGCGGAAATTGTGCTTACCGACCGACATCAAACCATCAATGTCATTGCTGGAAAAGCAAGTATTTCGTACGGCAGCTGGCAAGCTATCCTGACGGACAAACTGAAATACATTGTGTGTCAACACATTGTACCAAAAATGATCAGTGTAATGGGCGCATGCGGATCTGTGGAGGACGAAGATCCTACAAAAATCCGATATTTCTTTCAAAAATTATCACTGGTGAGGAGACGTGGTGTTTTTTGTAGGAGACACAAACGAAACGGCACTCCTCACAGTGGAAACCACCATCGTCGCCGAAGTCAAAAAAGTTCCGTTTGGACCGTTCAAAGGAGAAGGTAATGTTGGAGATGTTTTTGTCATGTCGCATTTCTGGACAGGCGCGCTTCTCCTAGTAACAGCCGATCACACGTCACGCATTTCAGCCAGACGAAAATCCTAGACATTCTCACGAATTCTCGACGAAACTCGCTTTTCAGTGCAAATTCAATAGAAACAAGTCTTAGCAAAAAACACAGCACAGGCACGGAGGGAAAAAGACCAAGCATCTTGGGGACCAAGATGTTTGGGTTGATGGGAAAGCTTCCTTTCCCTTAACCGTGGAAAAAAACAACATTGTGATTGAATGATACATTTTAAATACTCCTGCACCAAATGAATACAACATGATTTTAGGAAGTACCTTTCTGCATAAAAATAATGTGACCATTACCTTTGGACACAAAGATGTTCAACCTGAAATATCTGAGTGCAATGCTATAAATTATAAATGTGATAGAAGAAATTACAATTTTACAAATGATGTGGATTATAGATCCAAAGACACAAATTTTTCGAGAAATTTTAGAGGATATGAAAATAAGTGTGATAATGGATATTTATTTGAACAAAACAACTACCACAATGAATTCAGAGATGTCGACTTTAGAGATTTTGATGCAAATGTGAATGAAAGGTCAAATTATGAATGTGAAAATGATTTACATGAAATGCAGATGAATGATTATGTACATACAAACAGATCTTTGACAGAAAACGATACCAGTGATAATGAAATTTTTGAAACAAGTTGTGATAAACATGACGAAGGAAGTTCACAACAGGACAATACTTTGGCTATTGCCAAAGCATTTAAGAAATGTGTTTTGAAACCGTTTTCAGAGTCATTTGTTAAATTAAAAAGAAATTATAAATTTGAAAAAGACACGACAATTTTACTTGAACCTATCAATAATAAAGAATTTTCTGCAAATAAAATTTTTGTCGCAAGAAGTATTCATAAGATTCCTGAAAATGACTTTCTGTACGCACGTGTTGCGAACCCTTCAGAGAAATGTGTTTATATAAATAAAGGTATGAAATTAGGAACTTTCGAAAACATCTATGAAGCTGATATTGACATAAATAATAGAATTGACATTGAGAACTGTATTGAAGACAATGATACATTTGATGCATGGGGAGGAGATTTTGATTTGAAACATATGAACTATGCTCAGAAAACTTTACTTTTAAAATTACTAAATAAATATAAACATGTTTTTGCTAAGAATATGAAAGAATTATCTGGATGTGATACAATACTGCATGAAATTAATCTGGAGTCTAACATACCTGTTAGACAGAAACCATATCGAATTCCACACAATTTACAGAAAGAACTTTCGCGCCAAGTCAATGAGTTGCTTGACGCTAAGATTATTCATCACCTTACAATACTCCAGTGCTTTTTGTTAAGAAACCTGATGGAAGTTACCGTTTAGTAGCGGATTTCCGAAAGTTAAATAAAATTACGATTGTAGAAAATTATCCGATTCCGAATATTTCGGAACTCATCGATAACCTTGCTGGAGCCTTGTATTTTTCGACCCTTGATTTAACCAGTGGATTTTATCAATTGTGTTTACATCCTGATGATTATCAAAAAACTTCTTTTTCAACACCTGACGGACACTTTGAATGGACTAGAACTCCATTTGGCCTTAAGAATGCGCCCGCATCCTTTCAGAGATTAATGTCTCTGGTGCTGGCTGGCATATCTGGAATTTACATTGATGATATCATCGTTGCTTCAAGAATATTCGAAGAACATTTGAAAAAAACTAGAAGAAATTTTTGTAAGATTAAGTAAACATGGCTTAAAGCTTAAACCATCTAAATGCCATTTTTTCAGAAAAACAATTAAGTATCTTGGATTTTTAGTATCAAATGGAAAAGTACAACCTGATACTCATAACAGTGGTAGAAAAATTTAAAATTCCTAAATCAATTAAGAATGTGAGACAATTTCTTGGACTCACTAGATTCTATAGAAAATTCATAAAAGACTATGCTGAACTGTCCCTTCCATTGACTGATTTACTGAAGACCAAGAATAATGAAAGTAAAAAGAAATTTATTTGGACTAATGAAGCTCAAAAATCTTTTGAAATTTTGAAAGGAAAACTTTTGTCAAAACCAATTTTGACTCTTCCAGATTTTAGAAAACCATTTATTTTACACACAGATGCTTCAAATCACTCATTAGGTTGCTATTTGTCCCAAGAAGATGAAAACAAAATTTTACATCCAATATCTTATGCTAGCAGAAAATTGAATGAAGCTGAATGTAAATACAGTGTTGTCGAAAGAGAAGCATTAGCCGTTGTATGGGCTACTAACTATTATAAACACTATTTAATTGGAAAACCTTTCACAATTTTTTGTGATCAAATATCCTTGTCATTTGTATTTAAGTTAAAAGATCCTACATCTAGATTGGCTAGATGGATTGCATCTCTATCACAATTTGATTACCAAATAGTACATAAACCAGGAAAAGCTAATTTGGTGGCTGATTATCTTTCGAGAAATGTAGATGAATGTACAAATTCTGTTCAGAGTATTCCTGGAAGATTTGTATCACAATATAAAGTGATAAACAATGTTAATCAAAATTTCCAAAATGCAAATCAGAATTTTCCAAATGTCAACAATGAAAATCAAAGTTCTAAAAATGTAAACAATACCAATAGTAGCAATATAAGAGAATCAGAAGTCAATTTGGATCCAGCCAATACAAATGAAATAAATGAAATTTGTGCTGTTGATAATAGTGAAAATGAAATTCAAAATGAAAATAACATACAAAGTGGTCAATTGGAACAAACATTTACTTGTCCTACATTACTCATAAGAATTAAGAATGCTCAAAAATCTGACCCAAGATGCAATAAAATTATAGATCTCTTAGACAAGAACATAAAACCTTACCCACAAACTTTAGTATTTTTTAGAAAAGATGATATCTTATGGTGTACACACAGACACCCTAAACGTAGACACCAAGAACAAGAAAGAGTTGTTGTTCCGCAGGAACTTGTGTCTGAAATTTTATGGTTACATCATGATTGTCCTACTTACGCACATTGTGGATTTAGAAGAACTTTTGCTTCTGTGAGCAGAAAATACTTTTGGCAGGGAATGTACTCCCAGACCCAAAATTACGTCGCCTCATGTGAAATTTGTGTGGTAAATCGTGGTTTTAGAAATAATAAAGCACCCATTCAACCATTTTCAAAATCTACATATCCATTTGAGCGAATAGGATTGTGTCGGACCATTACCTATATCAAGATCTGGAAATAAATTTATACTTGTGATAACTGATTATTTTACCAGATGGCCTGAAGCATATCCCTTGGCTTCAATTAAAACTGAAGACATTTTAAATTGCTTAGAGCACTATATGGCTCAGCATGGCATACCTAAATACATCGTCTCAGATCAGGGGACGAATTTTGTTTCTAGAACAGCAAGATGCTTTTATAAGAAATTGGGAATAATAAAGAATACTACTACTGCCTATATGCCTTCAGTAGATGGCTGTGTTGAAAGATTAAATGGTACTTTGGTCAGATCCTTGAAAAATATTGCATATAACGATAAAGATAATTGGGATAATTTAATTCATTTTGCTTTATTGGCTCATAGAAATGCCATACATGCTTCTACGGGTGAATCACCTGCTTATTTACTCTATGGAAGAGATTTGACAGTCCCAAATACCTTGATAGCTGGATTTAAACCTCCGACATATGAATCAACATATGATTATGGAGAAGACTTGAGATACAGACTTAAAAGAACATATGATGTAGTAAAAAGTAACTTGGAAAAAGCTGAAAATTCACAAATTTTACAACATAAGAAAGCGAAGATACCCAATATCAAAGTAAATGACTTAGTGTACTTATTCACTCCCTTTTTGCCTCATGGTCAGTCAAGAAAACTGAGTTCATTTAATAGAGGTCCTTTTAAAGTGATAAAACAAACGTCTGCAGTAAATTTCTTAATCAGACATGTGATGAATCCCAAAAATGAACAACTGGTTCATGTGAACAGACTGACTCTTTTACCTCCAAGAAGAGAGGAATTGCAAAAGTTTTCAAAACAAACTACTGAAAGTCAAAAACTGAACTCTAAGTCAAATAAATTTACTCCTGTGATCACCGCTGAGAAAGACTCTGTGAAACTCAAATCTTGTTTATCAAAATCTGCAGAAAAATCTCAAAACAAAAAGACTGTGAAAAGAGTAAGATTTAATTTGCCAAATAAAAGGGTAAATGAAAATGCTGTTCATACTAGATCAAACTTTCATGCTAATAAAGGTCAACATTTCACACCTAGAAATAATTCAAATAACCTTGATAATAGAGGAAATGGAAGAATCATTTACAACAATAACTACAGAAATAGTTATACACCACACCAAAATCAGTATTATATGACAAACAGAAACACACGTACACCTTATAATCTTAGATCTTATCAAAGATTTTCACAATATTAAATTTTGGTTGAGTTCACAATTTTTCAGAAATTAAATTTTGCAAGAAAAATCTCATTTTAAATTAAAGTTGATACTTGTTTAAGTTTTTGTATTTCAATATTGTCTTTTAAAATAGAATTTATGAGAAAATTGTTGTGATTTTAAAAATTATTGGAAATCTTGCATTTGAGTAAAAGTAAATAGAAAATTAATTGATTTTGTGAACCATAATTTATGAATGTTTATATTGTAATTTAAATAATAACAAATTTTGACTCTCCTTGGACTTTAAAATTTTTCGAGAGTCCTGTTTTGATTGACTTTGATTATTTTGTTATGTTTTATTGTGAAAAAAATCTTGATTATTTATTTAAGTTCATGAAAGAATTGAAATGGTGTTGGTATTTGAATTGTTCCCCTAACTAAAAGGAGGAAATTTTTGAAATTTTGGAAAAAGTAAATGATTTTGTTGAAATAAAATTGAAGTTAATATAAAGTAAATATAAAGTAATTTAAGTAATTTGAGTTTGAAAAATGGAAAGTTTTGAATTTGAGAATTTTTGAAATTTAATGAAATTTTTTTGAAGATCAAAAGTAAATGATCTCTTTTGAAAAATGTTTTTGAAACTTTGTTGCTGAGAGAGGTGAAAATTTTTGGCTGATGTGTTGTTGAAATTTGTTTTCTTGAAATTCCATTTCACATTGTTGTTTTTTTTTTACCAGCAGTTTTCAAACATCTACACAAATTTCAGTGAGTCATCTCATTTTTATGCTGCAAACCTTTTTCCTGGAAGCTGGCTGGTGGACACAAACATGAACATTTTTACATTGGATCACAGATGAAGAAGCAGCTTGACAAATTAAAAGTCCCGATGCATTGCGGCATGACTGGAGTCCTGGACGACAACTTGTTCCGAGCCCACCTAGGACAGTTGTGATGGCTAGGTGGGAAACTGGTGAAGCTTGAGGATGATGATGATGAAGAAGATGATGATGATGACGATGATGGGGTCAGCGCAAGCTGTCCCAAAATTTTTGTTTTCCGTGGCTTCTGAGGCGTGTCCTGGCGTCCTGTTTTTGCTGCCTCTGCATCCTGCACGCGAGTATTTTTTTTTCCTTTTTACACCTCCCTTTTTACTTTGTGGCAACTCGTTAGTCCCCGCCGAGTTTGCTCTTTGGATGTGTTCCTGCTTTTACATAACTGACGTGAATTTCAAGAGAATTTTCCTCTTTCTCTCTCTCAGTAGACAAATGTGTTTGAATGTAAATTTTGTTTTGTGACACATGAAGTGATCACTTGTTTGAAATAATTTCAGTGAGTTGTGGAAAGTAAAGTAAATTGAAATTTTAAGATAAATTGAATAATGTAAATGAATAATTTAAAGTAATATGAAAGTTGAGTCAGAATGAGAAAATTCTGAATTGTTTTAATGACAAAAATAAGTTAAATTGAAGTTAATGTTGAATAAATGTTGAAAAGTTGAAATGTTGAAAAATTGAAAAGTAAATGTAATTTAAAGTTAATGTGTTAAAATTGAAAATGAAAGTAATTTAAAGTGAAAGTTAAGTGAAAGTTAAAAATTGAAATGAAAGTTTTGAAATGAAAAAGTTTGAAATTGAAAAATTGAAATATTAAAAGTGACTTTGTTCTCAAAAGTGAGACAATTTTTGAATGAGTGAAGAATCTCATTACCTGATTATGACAAATTTAAATTAAAAATTAATTTTCAAAATATTTAATCTTTTGTTGAAAAAAATGAGAATTGTCTTGTGTCACTTGTGTGTTTTGAAAGTGACAAGTGTTTGAATTTTTGAAATTTTCTAATTGTTTATATTGTTTAAGTTTGTAAATTCATATCATATCATGTTTTGTTTCACATCACCTGGTTGATCTCAATGTTGTCGATTGAGACATTTTGTTGTCAGGTAAAGTGCCTTGACAAATTTTTCTGTATTTAAGTGTAAAATTTTGTAAAGGTTCCTTTAAGATGTGGTGACATCTTGTCATCCTTTTGGTTTTCTTTTGGTCTTTTCCTGTGGTGATGAATGGCTTGGCCGGTCATTCAGATCTGCAGTGTTGTTGTTTTGAGAAACGTGAACGATCGCACCTTTCTCGCCCAAAATTTTGGTTTAAATTATTTTACACTTACAGGTTCCTAAAACTCTTTGTAAATTTTTGTGTTGTGTTTTTGAGTGAGAGAAAAATTTTCCTCACTGTTTTTCGGAAAATTTTTGGCTCCCAGGAGGGGAGAGCTGTCATGTCGCATTTCTGCGCCATGAGCCTTTTTCTTATTTTCGAGGAGAGAAATATCTTTTTCCCTCCGTGCCTGTGCTGTGTTTTTTGCTAAGACTTGTTTCTATTGAATTTGCACTGAAAAGCGAGTTTCGTCGAGAATTCGTGAGAATGTCTAGGATTTTCGTCTGGCTGAAATGCGTGACGTGTGATCGGCTGTTACTAGGAGAAGCGCGCCTGTCCAATCAGGAAGAGGCGCAAGGAGAAATTCTTTGGCGTGGGCTCGAGCGACTCACGGCAGTTTGGAGCTGGAAATTCCGACTGAAAGGTCGCATCGAAATTTTTGTCTTTTTAAAAGGACAAAGGGTTTTGGCCAAAATGGCTAAACTGGCGGAGATGGGCATTTGTTTCTAAGGGAAACCGCCCTGCCTTTCTGGAGCTGATGAAGAAGAAGAACCTGGAAACCTTCACTAATTCTTCTGCACATTTTCTAAAATTTATTTTTTTATTCCAGGAAATCTGACATCGAATCCCGGTTTTGGAATAGTTCTTTCCGCGATGCTGCCATTCTTAAATGCTGTCATGTCATCTAAATTTTGAACCATTTTCTCGAACATCCACTTTTGGGAACTCTCTGATCTTACCTCAGACCGTGTTATCCTGAATGGGACATTCATCGTATTGTAAAATTACTCTACCGCTCAGGTAAAATTTCTTTTTCGGAACAAGAAGTTCCGACGCAGCACTGGCACAAAGAATCCTATTTAATTGATTGTAGTTACTCCCTAATTTAAGCAGATATATGATAATTTAATGGAGTGATTTAATTTGAATTGAAGTTAATTGTTGAATAATAGTAATTTTGAGCAGAGCATAAAATATGATTGTTCTATTGTTGAGTGAAGCTCTGAAATCCCTGATGGATAATTTGAAAAGATAAATGCTTATATTCTCTTTTGAAAAATCTAAAAATAAATTATTATTTTGTTGTTAAATGTGCCCTGCATTCATTTGTGTTCTCCTTCATGTTTTACTCACTGTACATCATTTAGGATTTAATTCTCCTAAACTGGGAACTTCTTCTAAATTTGAACCTGGTGTTTATTTGGTAATTATGATGAAGTCAAATGTGTTAATTGCAGTTGCTTTTGGTATATTAAAGGTACGATCACAGGCCTGTGTGTAGTGGAATCAGTGCATGCATTTTGGTACTGAAACCGCTACCACATTTTTTAACCAGAAGGCTTGGAGCATTGCGAGTTTATACCCGAAAGGTCAACAGTGAACAGGGAGAGGTACACACAGATCCTGGCACGTCTTCGTGATTCCATCCGGGAATCGTGCTCACTCCCAATACACCTTTATTAGTCTGCATCAAAATTATTTAATGAAAATTTATAAAATTTTAAAACAATATGAAACCTACTAGATAGACAGAAGCAATATTTTACTTCAAATGAAACCATTATTGTAAAACTAGTGAGGCCCGCGGACATTCTGCCCTATAAGTAATAAACAAAATACACGCAAAAAAGTTTTGTTGAGGAGTTGTATATCACAAATAAAAATTTATAAAATGGTAAGAAACAAGAAATATCATTCATGCACAAAGCATTGATTAAAAAACACTTTCCAATAGTAATTTTATTTAAATATGTCTAAAATGCGATACATTGAGGGGTGATATGTTTTTAATTATCACAGAACTATTATAATTTATTTTACTTGTTTTGTTTAATTAAATTTCAGTAATTTACTCTTTTATTTGATTTTTACTTGGCTCTAAATTGCTAATTATTGAACAAAAATGGAGGAGGTCGCTGTTCATTCACAACACTAATTTGATTTTTTGAAATATGTTATTTTTATGCAGCTGTGAAACTTTATATCTATGCATATTGTCTATGCCCGCCTATGTCTATGGGTTTTGTTATTTTTGTCTTTTTTTGTCTGACCGTTGTAATTGTTCTACACTCTTTGAATGAGCTGGATGGTCAGGGTAATTTAAAACAAGAAAGATCAATCATGCATAAAGCATTGATTATGAAACTCTTTCCAACTGAAATGCAATTTTATTTTAACACCTCTAAAATGCGATACATTCAGCGGTGATATATTTTTAATTATCACCGAACTACAATTATTTATTTTACTTGAAAATTTAAAACATCATAAAAAAATAAACTTTATCCAAATGGCGTTGTCGAAATATAAATCATCAGACCTCTATGTGAAAGCAGATAACATTTCAATCATACTGTTTTATTCCAGAATCCAGAGTTTTGCAAAACAATCCCTGCTTTGAATCCCGTTCAAAGCTGAGTACATTATCTGATACATTTTTTAACTAATAATATTTTATACTAAGCTTTAACTATGAAGTTTGATGCTATAAAGCTGTATTGTATTATAATTTAGAGCAATTTCTAATCTGATATCTAGTACCACTGAAAATAAAATTAATCAATTCATGCTATTGCAAGTTACTCTCAAAAACGAAATTGGCAACGAATCCATAATTTTTGAAATACTGATGATAAATCCATGATTTAAATTAATGTTAATTATAATGAAGATGACTTAGCAATTATAAAAAAGAAAAATATATGACTAAATTGAAAGGGACATTTTCCTAAAAAAGAATGAAATTTTTACAATATATACCATAAAGGCTTAAACTAATATTTAATGCAATTTTTTCCCAAAAATCTAAATTTTCTATAAAAATTAAATCAGTGTAAATTCCGATAAAGCTCATTTTCTCCCCCAAAAATACAGATTTTCCAGCTTTTAGAATATTAATTTTTAATGAAGATTTCAAATTTTAACAGTATAATTAAGGATATATTATCAATTTTGATCATAATTTATATAATCTTTATACCTCGCTGTCGCTGACTTCCAACGTAGTGATTATTTTAGTTTTATTAAGTAACATTATATATGCCAATTCGATTGTGAATATTATTTTTAATGCAAAAGGAAAACATCTAATGTGGGCAGCACATGACTTTTCCTGCAGACTTATATCCACGTTCTATTTATTTTAATTAAATTTAATTCACTTTTAATTCAATTTTCTTCCTCATTTGTTAACTGGACTTATTTGCAAAGGTGGCGTAGAGAAAATACGAAAAAACTCAAATATCTCGAGAACGGCTAGTCCTAGTGTAATGGAGTTCATCTTATTCTTTTCTTCGTAAAAAATTACGTATTAAATAAGCATTTAATGGATATATTTGAGCATACGTAGTTTTTTATTTCAGATTTTGACGATTTTCGCGGGTCATTTTGGAAAAAAAGTCAGGTTTTTTTCCGAATCGTACAAAAATCGAATCAACACTAGGGTGTCCCAGAAGTGACTTATTTACCGAATTTTGTGAAATTCGATCTATTACTTTTTTAGCTAGAGTGTATAAAACTCTTGCGGGCCGTTTCACAAAAAAAAACAGGTTCTTTTATCCCGAATCATACCCAAAACAAAGCAGCACTAGATTCGCCCACAAGTGACTTACCTACCAAATTTTATGAAATTCGATCCATTAGTTTTTTAGTTAGAGTGGATAAAACATCTGCACAGAGAGACAGACAGACACACAGACACAGACATACACGCTAAAAATAGTTTTTTCGTATTCTAGAGGTCTCGAAACGTGTACATCCGTCGAAAACTCGAGTTGTGATTTTCGTTATGATTCCAATACTTTCCCTATACATTACCGTCTATTGCAGGGAAAGTAAAAAAAATAGGATTCTACTATTTTTCCAGTCATTGTATTGGTTATTTAATTTAGAAATCGTCTGCTATCCATTTCTTCTCTAAGTACCCTTTCATTGTTATTGGAGAACTTTCATTGGATAGCTGCCAAATGAAAGTCTCATGTACATATAGAGACTTTCATAAGTAAGAACTACAGTTACGAACTTAAGTAAGAATTATAGTTCTTACTTAATCCATTTACTACATTTTTATGCCCTTTTTATACATTATATTACAACTATTATCATTTACATCGGAACCATATGTTTGAACAAGTACATAATCGATGAAAATACACTCTATTATTCAAAATTGATTGATATTAATCCATTTTCTTGAAATTTATGAGATACTATTGCATTAGAAGTATCGATGACATAAACACTCTGCATGTGAAATATGATCTTATTCTGCTCGTTGTTAATGGGTATTGTTAAAACTTTATTATGCTATGCTTAAAACTTATTATTTATTATGCATTTGTTTTTCATATAAAACTAATAACGTAATACAACTTGCTGGTTGGTGACAAATATTTATTGCTAAACTCATTAATACTTTTACAAGACATTACTGATTCGTTAATATTCAAAACATTTTTTCAAATTATTTTAATGTATTCTTACTGATAAAACGCTTACCGAATGAATAATGTTTGTTCTCTGTATCAGGGTTACCAGGTGGTGCCATCCAAAAAAGAGTAAGTTTCATTACTATTTGTTTTGGGGATTCTTAATATGGCAGGGTTCTCAAGGCCCGACAGCCTAACATGGGCCCGGGGACCCTAACATGGACCCCGAAATATATGAAATAAACTACAACATTTTGTTCAAAACCATAATTTAATTATAGAAAAATGTATACACGATAAAATTCTTCGTATTTTAATAGAATGTGAATTATTGGAAACTTTCATAACTTAGAAAGCAACATGATATTGGTCTTGAATTAGTGCAGTAATCCCTATATATCCATTTTAGGGATATATAGGAATATTTTCGCTGTTCTTCAGATAAATAGGAAAAGTAGTTATAGTGTTATCGAATACTATCGATAGTATTCTGTGACGTACTTTCCTTTATCAACTTATAATTATGTCTCTATTGTCAATACTTTTAAGTGTGTAAAAATAATTATATATCTATCTATCTATACATACATATATATGTATGTGTATATTGTTAAAAATTTCACAAAAAGTCGTTTAATAATCGCATGGATTCCATACACAAATAGTTTGTGGTGATTGTGCGTCGCCGTGGTCCCGAACTAGGGACCTGATGCTTCGTAGACCGACATTATAATCACTGAGCAAAAACTAGCTCCTCCTCTGTTCTTATAATTCGGGTTTGGCTCGTGTGGCATCTTTGATAGATGTCTTTGCTGCCGCATACTCCCCTCGCTGATGAGGAAGTTGCCGAGAGGCGATGTCGCCTCGGCGTGACGGTCAGGGCCGGGAGGCGTGTTGCCTCGGCGTGACGGACAGTTGTGGTCAACCAGGAAGGGAGTGTCAAGGCTTCTGACTCCTTGTGGTGCTGCCATCTCGTGCTGAGAGGCGAAGTCGTTGGAAAGGAAGGTTGCGAGGTTGCGTGTTTCAAGCGTCCAGGTTAACCACTGTGGCAATTGTGCGTCGCCGGGCCCCGAACCTGGGACCTAATGCTTCGTAGACCGACATTATAATCACTGAGCAAAAGCTAGCTCCTCCTCTGTTCTTATAATTCGGGTTTGGCTCGTGTGGCATCTTTGATAGATGTCTTTGCTGCCGCAAGTTTAAAAAATAATTTTTCATTCTTTCTGTTGGTGTCAAAATATAAACTCTGTGATAATATTTTAAGGGCTCTAAAGAATCGATATGTGCGAATATGTGCAAAGTCCTTTAGAATCTTGCCAAGATATAAAATAACTAAATAACGAAATAAAAATTTAGAGAGAAATAACGCCGAGGCGAAATTATTCTGGTCCGGAAGTATATATCGGTCCTGATATATATATATATATATATATAAATTAGTAAATCCAATGTTAGAAAGTATGTAGTAACTCATAATACACTATTCCAAAATTTTCTACAAAATACAAAGAAATAAAAGAAATTAAGACATAATGAGGAAATAATAAAGCGTAATGCAGGTCATAAAGACAAAGACAATCAACAAATTTCAAAAATGAGGAATGAAAATAGGAAAACAAAAAAATCAAGCAAAAAAGCTTGCACATGGAAGAGCTTTAGGCTTAAGTTCATTTCGAAAAAATTCTCTTCAAGTCCATATATCTCTTCGAAATGAACACAAAAATGCTTGTTTCTGAAACACAAGATAGATTTTATCTATAAACTTGTGTTATATGGACGACAAGCATATAGATTGGAACAATAAAGGAAACATAAATACCTTAAAATAGACTTCATTCGTGCAACCATGACAAGCAAAATATGGCTAGACCAATGTTGCCATATGCAGAAATGAAAAGATGTGATTAGCTGTTGCCAAAGAGAGTAATAAAAACTGTACTGCGTAAAAACAATAAAAAGAGATATTCAACAGTTAAAGCTTCAAGATAAAAAGATGAAAATATAATTACAAGAGAATGAAGAATATATATATATATATATATATATATATATATGTATATATTTGTGTGTGTTTATTACAGGAAAAACTACAAATGAATGAAAGTTTTAGTATCCTTTTGGTCCATCTCTAGCGTGAATACACGATGCGATACGGGCGGGCATTGAAACATACAGGTCCAGCATGGTGTTCTGCGTCATCTTACTCAGCAGTTGTTGTAAACGCGCCTCTGGTTCGACCAAACTCGTAGACTGTCCAACTTGCCGTCCCAAGTGATTCCAGTCATGCTCGATCAATGACAAATCTGGGGGTCGGGCAAGCTAGTTGAGTGTGGTAATGTGGCGGAGGCATTCCTAAGCATTGCCCTGTTGAGAAATGCTGCCTGGGATCCCTGTCATGAGTGGCAACACATGTGACTGGAGGATGTCGCGAACATACCGCTAGGCTGTCATAGTTCCGTAAATAAATGTTAAAGGTGACCGTGTGTTGTATGCGACGGCACCCTATACCATCACACCAGCTGTGGGAGCGGTGTGCCACTGTAAAGAGAATGCAGGATTGAAGCGTTCACAAAGGGGCTTCCACACACGTACACGGTTGTCATCACTGCTCAAATTGAATCTCGATACGTCGATGAAGACGACTTAGTTCCGTTCGGTTGTGATCTAATCCCTTCGAACTCGATGCCACTCCAAACGGAGGCGACGGTGGAAGGGTGTCACACGTAATGGGAGTCGATATAATAAATATCTTTTAGCCAGGCGCTTCGCCGTCCCAAGTCATCCCAGTCATTCTTCGCGATGGTACAGACAGATACAGGGGCCCGTAGTGAAGGTGCTGACTATGTCTGGATGGCGGACAATGATGCAATTGGCGCTGTGCGTGCGTGTCGTGTGATGTGACAATCTTCTCGGTTATTGGTCTACCGAGAGCTACTGGCCGAGCTGAACACCCGACATCCATCATCCCCATGATTCTCCCCCTCTCGAATTCTGCAGCTGATCATATAATCTTCGATGGTGGCGTAAAGGCATCCCTAATGAAAAAGCGTCCCTCTGCAACAGATATTAAGTACAGGCAAAAAGCCTTGGCGAACCTTTTGTCTGCGCCAGGGAGAACTAAGTTCACGCCCTCAGGTGGCATTACGCAATGCGCAATCACGCTATATTTCTAATCATTTGCATATCTGTTTAACACGTACCTTCATGCCAAGTATCGTATCGTCACGACTCCACAATTACTTCTTGGTGCCCAAATATTTATAGCTATATATATATATATATATATATATATATATATATATATATATATATATATATATATATATATATATATATATATATATATATATATATATATATATATATATATATATATATATATATATATATATATATATATATATATATATATATATATATATATATATATATATATATATATATATATATATATATATATATACATATATATATATATGTATATATATATATATATATATATATATATAACTTCATAAAAGTCAAACTACTTTCATAAAAGTACTTTCATAAAAGTAGAAACTTCATAAAAGTCCTATTACTTTCAGACCAGTTACTGTTGGATGCAATACCTATCTCACGAAAGCCAATAATATGTTAATGAAGATTTTACAACCTATTTTGCTGAAACTTAATAACCAAGGAAGCTATATTATAAAAAACAGTCTACAAGTGATCAATATATTGAAAGATCCAGGGAGAACTAAGTTCACGCCCTCAGGTGGCATTACGCAATGCGCAATCACGCTATATTTCTAATCATTTGCATATCTGTTTAACACGTACCTTCATGCCAAGTATCGTATCGTCACGACTCCACAATTACTTCTTGGTGCCCAAATATTTATAGCTATATATATATATATATATATATATATATATATATATATATATATATATATATATATATATATATATATATATATATATATATATATATATATATATATATATATATATATATATATATATATATATATATATATATATATACATATATATATATGTATATATATATATATATATATATATATATAACTTCATAAAAGTCAAACTACTTTCATAAAAGTACTTTCATAAAAGTAGAAACTTCATAAAAGTCCTATTACTTTCAGACCAGTTACTGTTGGATGCAATACCTATCTCACGAAAGCCAATAATATGTTAATGAAGATTTTACAACCTATTTTGCTGAAACTTAATAACCAAGGAAGCTATATTATAAAAAACAGTCTACAAGTGATCAATATATTGAAAGATCATAAACATCCTTTGCACTTAAGAACTTATGATTTCCAAGAACTATTTAATACTATAGATCTAGATGACATGACAAACATACTTTACAGCTTGTTTGAAGAACATGATTTAAAAAGGAGTCTGGAATTCAATAAATTCAAGTCTATAATCAAAATAGTTATTAAAGAAAATTACCTTTACAACGGAATGTCTATTTATCAACAAATTAAGGCCATCCCCATGGGGGGGGATGTTCTTCCATATTGGCTGATATATATCTTAGTTTTTATGAAAGAAGATCTCATATGAACAACGAAATCATATACCTACGTTATGTGGATGACGTAATTATTGGATATGAGAATGAAAACTACACAATGAACTTTGATTTTTATCCACCAAACCTCATCTTGAAGGAAAACCCTCTTAAAAATAACAAAGAGGTCGAATTTTTGGATTTGAATATCAACTATAGTCAAATCCCTCTCATATTCACCATATATGATAAAAGAAAACAATTTAAACTACCTATTATTGGAATTATACATTGAAACTCCAACATACATTTGAATGTGTTTCGCAATGTTTTCTTGGGAGGTTTAATCAGAATAAAAAGAACTATCAAAGAGGAACATTTACGTATCAATTTTGATCAAGAATTTTTAAAACAAGCATTTTTTAATAAATATCCAATTTCCTTTATGATTAAAAATATTGATAATTTATACAGAAACAATTTTGCATATGGTGTAAGACATAAGTATTTTTTGAGTTCAATTAGAGACAAAATCATCGAACCCTCCATATGACAGGACCGCACTGTGATAACAGGACCGCGGCTGGAACTACATTTCAATTGAGTCGGCAATTCAGTTGGCTTTATTTGTGGTGATATGGCTCTCGTACACATCTCTATCCAGGTCTCGTGATGATTTCAAAGTCACTCCGGAGGTTGGCTTGGGCCGGGGCTGGCGACCAGGAGTGAAAATGCCTCGGCGATTTTGACGAGCTCGTTGAACTGGGGAGTAAGGTCACAACCCCTTACCGCCATAATGTAAGCTTTTTGCCGAGCCATCCTTCCTTTTTTACATGTTTTTTTCACTTTTTATATTTCAATTTTTCTATATATATAGTGTTTGGTACCCTCATGCTGCCTTGCGCAAAAGTTACTAAAACATTTTTATTTCCGATTTTTCAATTTCTATATATTTATATTTTATATATATATATATATATATATATATATATATACATATATATATATATATATATATATATATATATATATATATATATATATATATATATATATATATATATATATATATATATATGCGGACGGGGTGATCGAACTGTCAAGGCAAGCGTTTCCTAGCGATCGTTCGGCTGCCTGGTTGTAGGTTCGAGTCCCACCTTCAGGCATGGATGTTGTGTCGTTGGTCGCGGTGTGTTCCGACCCCCACTGGTACGCTCGGGCAACGTCATGTGACGGCTAATAAGTTTACGGTTCTGGCCGGAGTATAGGCGAATGATGAAATATCAAATGCCTGGCCATTGGAAATATATATATATATATATGTGTGTGTGTGTGTGTGTATATATAGAAATTGAAATATATTAATCGAGAACTTTGCATAAATTACGGTTAGTACAAAAACCCATCTCTAGCATATCTGTTACAAATAAGCAACTATAGACCAAGATTAAGGATGAAAATAGTAGGTAACTAATCACTATAAAGTTATGGAGATGAGGGGAATATTAGTATACAAGTATAATAATTATATATATATATATACATATATATATATATATATATATATATATATATATATATATATATATATATATATTGTGAGACCAGAATATGTCCTCACATGAGACATTTTTATTTAATTATTTATGGTGGCCAGAACGCCAAAGAAAGCTATAGTCTGGCTGGCACCGGTATTTACGACAACGTGAACTTTAAGGTCATAATACTATAAATTTAGGTGTGCCAGGCCACAGGGGCTGAGAGGGGCCTTGATAAATGTGAAGTGATGCCATTGGGTTCAGAAGAACCAACGAGCGCCAAGGGGAAGAAGGGCGGAGCTACCCCTTCCCCCCCCGTCGAAGGAACCACAAGTGATATACGAAAAGAGAGTAGTAGATGTAAGGCAACGAGTAGCAGATATGCACGAAAAAGAGTGCAGTTGTAGACGAAATCAGATGCAGCATAAAAAACCAACAGATTTGTAGAGTGCTCCGTAGAGGTGATCTATGTGCGAGTGCATTATAAGTACGAGATGCGAGCCACACACCACAGAGTTGTGGCAGTACTTTCAACAATAACACTGATGCAAGCCTCAAAGTGATGATAAGCCCAAGATTAAACTTGAAGGTATGGACTCCTAATAACAGGTCCTAGACACCATCGTAAAACTAATATTTCTGGTCGCATATCTCTCCTAGCTAAAATAATAAATGATAAATTGATGTTATTGATAAATTGATGTTGTTAATAAATTATATTGTTTAAGTTAAATAGTCTAATCTTTTTATAATGATTAATGAATTCTTTTCAGGACTTACACAAAAGGTAAAAATAATTGGAAGATTTATTGCGACACAACAACGAGCAATGTACGTTTAAATGTTAATTCCACTATATATGAATAAACACAACGCACTTATAATCATTAAAAATAACGCTAAAACATAACAATAATTTTTAAATTAAACTTGTTTAATTTCTTATTGCCACATATATATATATATATATATATATATATATATATATATATATATATATATATATATATATATATATATATATATATATATATATATATATATATATATATATATATACATTACATATATATAAAATATGGAACAGAGTAAACACAGCAAATATGAGAAAATGCAATAATAATTAGCTCAAGATAAAAGATCAAGACTTGGAGAACAGTCAGTTGAAACTACATAAAAAATTGCGGATTGTTCGAAATTGCATTCTCGTCAGGACAGCCATATAATTCGAATTTAAGCCGAAAGAATCGCCAGTTTCTGACAATGGCGCTAGTATTTGACTATTGACATCATTGAAACTGTCTACGAAAGGTGAAATAATAAAATCCAAAAAAATTAAAAACCAGAAATGTAACAAACAGAAATATAAGCTTACAGGTACAGTCACTACGTGTGTCGAAATGTTTGCAGTCGAATATTCTTCAAAGCATTCTACATCTAATCGTTAAATCGAGTGGAAACCAGAATGTACAGCTTCGGGGAAAAAATACGCCCTACTCGAGCATCGTTCATCGTAGAGAAAATTGAAAGACACCATTCGATTAGGAACAACATTCTCTACAAATTGATGTGCGTAAAATTTGCATAAGGAGCCGTCTTTATATCTAAACGCTCACAAACTTTTAAATTTTCAATGGCAACATCCAAGTTTGACGCAATATTTCGAATATAACACTAAAAATTACCCTCGAATTTGGATGTTATTTGGATGAAGCGTTTCCGAATTATGAGTATGCAAAGTTTTGAGCTCCTAATGTTACGTTAGTTTCCAAGACTTCCATTCATATCTTCTGTAATAATTATCAGCTCACGCTGATTATTTGTATGATGTTACTACTAAACAACCCAAACACATTTACGTGATTTTCACTTTTGCGGAAATAATTATTTGTATGAAATATTAATTATGAAATCAATAATCGAAAAAATATGAATACAAGCCTGGACATATTTTGATAAAATTCGATTCACAAAGAATTTTTATATGTTTATGTAAAATTCCAGATGTTTCCTCCCTCTAGTTCTTTCGAAATATCTAAATATTCAGCATCACGATGATTTTAGGGGTCGTATATCAGTTTTAAAAAATGACTAATTTGAAAAAGTTACATTAATTGTAAATTAATCTTTATTTAAGAAAACTGTAATTTAATGTAGATTTCAAACCATTACAAACAACTTACTAAAATAAGAATACAACATAACATTCCCCGGAAATCGAGCCTGCCACTTTTAGGGTTCGAAATTCCTAATAGTATTAATCATTATCGTCATAAACTATTATTTTCTCACCTTTAAATTGTGTGCTTTTTTATTTGCAGGACAGCAGCCATATCCACACGAGCACTGTGGCTAAAACGTGGTGTCAAGAACACGAAATCAGGGAAATGGACTGGCCTAACAATGCCGCAGATCTGAACCCTATTGAAAATGTTTGGGCGTTGTGGAAACACCAGATGAGTATGCATGGGATTAGAACCACTGATTAACTTTGGAGATATGTTACTAGATCATGGGATGCAAAAAAACAAGACCCGGATATTGTTTGCAGCCTCATGCAATCCATGCCCTGTAGACTTCAAGCGGTGATTGATAATGACGGAGGTTGCACACCGTATTGATACTTTTAAATTCGTCACCAAATTCCAACGGAGTTGTTTTGTCTCGTGATCTGCAGATATTTAGTGTGTTCTGCAGATATTTAGTGTGTTCTGCAGTATTATTTGTTAGGCTCATAAATTGTTTTTGAAACAGCATTATTAAATAACATCTGAAAATAAACATTTCATTCTTCTTTATTTCTTTTATTGATCCTAGCACGAATGCCCCAATAGTTTATAGCAACTTACCCAGTACGGCTTTTTACCCTTAATAATCGTGCCCTATTTGAGGCTCACATAATCCTACCCATTGCAGGCCCATTGCCTTAGTAACACACACACACACACACACACACACACACACACACACACACACACACACACACACACACACACACACACACACACATGACAACACCACACCCAGCCATGAAAATGCTCACCCTCTCATGCAGGAATCATGCGAGATCCTGTGCCACATTTAACGAATTCAATAAATCAATAGATGTAAGCCACAGAATACCATATTCAGAAGGTTCACTCCCATAGGAACCTATGGCAACATGGTTAACATAGGATTTCGCATAGACACTAACGTTCGAGGAGCCAACCATCGCAGCTATGACGTAAAAAGAGCTCGACTGCTAGATTTGGCGACTATCGCTCAATTGGCGATTTTATGTTAATGCAGCCAAAAAAAATTACGGAACTATACTTTTATAATTTTTTAAAACTATAAACATGATAAGCATTTAAAAATCCTTTTTCTATAATATGTGTAAATTTAAATAAATAAACATAGATATATATTTAATTCATGTAATCATAAATTGAATAAAAAATTGATGCATTACATCACTGTAAATCATTATATACCAAAAATTACAAGCTAACATACCCAAAAGACTGAAATACTATATAATATTTTCAGCCTAAAAAGTATACTAGCGTGTTGTTAAATTGCTGAGTTCTTAATTTATTCTGGGATGCTGTTAATATAATTTTTTTAAATGCACTTATAATAAATAACGAATTTACATAAATGCATTATCAAAGGTATCGAATTTCAATATCAATATTTATACATTTTATAGAAATGCGGAAAAGGTTTTTTAACTAATAATGCCACTGCTTCTTGATAATACTGCACCATTTTCTTATGATGAACACGCGCATAGGATGAAATATGGTATGCAAAGCAAATAATATTTTTATTTAAATAAAAATAAATTGCATACCTTGTAAACGTAATCCCTCTTCTTTTAGTAATCCATAAAAGATAAAACAATTGATTATAAAATACGAAATAGAAGAAAAATGTTTTACACGTATAAACATGCGATCGATGATAGAATAAAGTTATTCAAGTGTTTCGCTTAGTACCAAATAGGGTTATATTAGCAGAACGTCTTGGCGAAAACCACCACAGACCATCGCCAAGCGTGCCAATCTTGATATTTTATTTAACTTTGGTTGGCGGTTGAGGGCGCTGGGGTAGCAGTGAATCATCTGTATATAATAATCTGTGTAGTAAGCTTAAGTGGCTTATTTAGTTCTGTTAATTAAATTACTTTAAATACAATAGCAACTTTCTGGAACAAATATGTGTATAAGGACATTCAATTTGGTTGAAACATTTTTAATTTTTATAGATATTTTCGTTTAAAATATTTGGGTAGATAATAAAACCATGCATTTTACCTCGTATAATTTCGTCTCTGTGTAAACCCCTCATTTTGTATCAAACCATCTTTTTTGTGAAACTAGCAACTGCAATAGATTATCGCCTCAATGATTACGGTTAGGGATTGTAATCCCAGTATCCAAGGTTTCCAGTCAAAAACCTGGGATTATTAAAGCTAAAACTCCGAGGGATTTCGAAATTTATCCCAGTTATTTTAATTTTTAAACTAACTAAGGGATTCCTCCCCTTGCTCGTTACGCTTCGCTAACCCCCAAAACTCGCTTGGCGAGTCAAGAGACTTTGCCTTCCATTCGCTGAAGCTCTCTGAATTCGCTTCTTGAGCAATATCATGCTGCCTGCTACACAGAAGAAATACGCTCGTTGGGGACCGTCTTTGATAATTGACATTCACCAGCACTAGAGCTCGCCTCGCCAGCTGTTTCAATCTGAACTTCGCACACGACAGCCTACGTGTCCCATGCTCGCTGACGCTTTCAGAACCCCGAGTCTCCGCCCTCTGGCTGACGATCAGTCATCCCCGAACCTCCATTCGCCAGTCAAGAGGCTTCTCCTAGATTTTGCTGCTGGTTGAGCACTTTCGTGCGGCCTGTTACACAGGGGTAATGCACCCTTTAGGGATCCCATCCCGGTGACCCAACCTGCTACTCAAATATTAGGGTGAATCGGGTGACCTGTGTCTTCAACAACCCATTAGGGACCGTTCCTTGTTAACTAACATTCACCAGCCCTACCGTTCCCTTCGAGAGCTCTTTCAATTCGAACCGCCCACACTATCGCCTACATGTCCCATGCTGGCAACACTCTTAAAAAAACGGGATCCCGCCCTTCATTGGTTGCCGCTCATTAATTGGAGCTCGCCGCAGGCATGATGCACACGTTGGGGGCTTCGCCTAAGTGTTAGCTGGCGCTCACCAACTCCCTTAACTTTACGAATAATCTCACCAAGCTTAGCCCTAGCTAGCTACGAATCTCGTTTCATGAGTTGAGGGTCTTCGTCTTCTAATTCCTAGCGCTCTCTGTGCTTGCATCGCGAATCCTGTCGCACCGCCTGATATTAAGATCGACTGTCTTTGAAAGAATAGGGTGAAATTTTATAACTGTAGGTTTTGCTGCTTGCTCTTAATCCAGTTGCATAATATTCTATTACGCTCTTTCACAGTATAAAGATATTTAATCCAATAAAAGTATGATTGTTATACAATATAACAAAAAAATCGTGATGTTCATGACAATAGTTGCGAAACGCTCTGCTTGTTTGTCAGAATATACGGTAAGACATATGATTTTCAACATTTCACATTTTCCAAAGTGCACTAACTAACGTTGTAGTGATGTTTATTAATAAATATCTATACTTTTAATGTTTTAAATGCTTCAATAATTTAGTCCAAGACTATTTTGTAACATTTCTGTAAGAAACCAATCAGAAAGAAACTGGCAATCGTCTCGACCAATTAAATCTTCGTTCGTAGATAAGGAATATGTTCACTTCAGAAATGCATAAAAAATTGAGTAACTCATTACCTAAATCAAAATTTCAACAAGAAAGATCAATCATGCATATCAATCAATCATGCGTCAATCAATCATGCGTCATTGATTCTGAAACACTTTCCAACTGCAGTACAATTTTATTTAAACATCTCTAAAATGCGATACATTCAGCAGTAACATTTTTAAAATTATCACAATACTACATTAAGTTATTATATTTGAAAATTTTAAACTTCATCGAAAAAAATGAACTTTATTCAAATGCCGTCATTGAAATATAAATCGCCTGGTTTAAACATCTCTAAAATGCGATACATTCAGCCGTAATATTTTTTAAGTTATCACAATATTACAATAATTTATTATATTTGAAAACTTAAAACCTCATTGACAAAAATGAGCTTTATTCAAATGACGTCATTGAAATATAAATCACATGACTCTCTATGTAAAAGCTGTAAATCTTTCATTAATAAACTTTTATTCCATTCCTTTCATTCATTGCAATCCTTTAAAAACATATTTAAAAACTTAAAACAATGGGGGTAAAAGTAATTTAACTCTATCCTTAAAACTTCATCGAAAAAGTCTGCTACGAAATCGTCTGCTTCTCTATGTAAAATCAATAATAAATAAATTCATATCAGCTATATTGCAGACTCCAGAGCTAAATAATTTTGCGTTAAATAAATTCAGCAATTCTTATACAACTCATACTACATCTTAATGTGCTTACATTCTCCATAAGTGAAAATTAGGTTTCGTTGTAGAAACAATCAAAGTTTGATGATCATGTAAACTCAAATATATTGTAATTGCGTTGTTTCAGAATTTTGATGCACAGAAATTATGCAAAAATAAAGCGGTTATAGGACGGATACAACAGCAAATCTAGATTAAAAAGAACTTTTAAAATTACAATTTTAACACAAGATGGATGCAATATTTTATTTTGAAGTGAATCCCATGATCTTTTCATATAATATGGGTGTTAATAATTATTTAAAAAACTACAGAATATATTGTGCTGAAATTTTTTTCATAGTTTTTTATTGGATAATTTGAATATTTTCTAAAACTATAGAAGCAATTTGTGTGAATTTTAAATTCTCTTAAAAATGTTTGAACAATTAGGTCCAGGGTTCAATGTATTTCCTTTTTTCCTACCGGATCCAGTCCAAAACTATTTGGATGATTTAATTCATTTATATCCCCATTGCTCCCACAGATCGTCTGAACAGCATACTAAAATTTCATTTAGATGTTGTTCAGACATTTTTACGGCAGTTAATGGTCGAACAGACAGACAGACAGACAGAATGAACAAATTCATAAACACTTTTCAACTATGTTGTGAAGTGTTAAAAATTTAAAACTATATCAACTTACACTGGCCTCCCGTATCCCCTAACTTTAATGTATTAGAAACCTTATTCTCATGTCCTCTAAAGAAACAAATAAAATGACTTTTGTAATAATTTTTAACATATATATTATTTTTTTTTTACATTATCGAAACATATTTGAATATTCAGGGTACAACTATTGGTACCCTTGGTACAACTATTAGTCTCTGACGTTTATTGCTTGAAACAAGCGAGAAAGGCAGCATGGTTGATTTGTTTTCAAGCGTGCTCAAAACGTGTAGATCTGTTACAATCCGGAAGTAATACTTTTTTACTTGCAGTACATTTGTACTTTTTATGTACTTGCAGTTGCTAGTGAAAAATGCATTATAAGCTTTACCACATATGTTACGTGATCGCTTGGTTAATTATTTAAAAATTCATTTTATTCACTGTAAACAATATTTCTCGTGTCAAAATATTGAATGGCAGCAATGTTTTATTAAAATTTGTTTGATTCACTTCAGGATGTCCTTTTTACTTTCCTTATATACATAATGTATAAGGAAAGTATTGTGCCGGGGTCGAAAATTCGAATTCGAGTTTTCGACAGGAGAGCACGTTTCAAGCATCCCTGATCACGAATCAAACATTTTTAAGGTGATTTCTGTGTGTTTGTGTGTCTGTGGAAGCGATATCTCACGAACGAAAGGAGCGATTCAAATGAAATTTTGTACACAAATCACAATCCGTGAAAACTGGAAGCCCGTTGTTTTAAAACGTAATCGAATGTACAGAACCCCCCTTAATTTTCGAATGAAATTTTGATAAAATCATAAAAAAATCAAAATCATTAATAAAGTTACACAAATAGACATTTCTTATGTAATTTTTCCTTAGAAAACGATTAACATAAACTTCAGAATGCTAGCATGAACCGTTCTCGAGATATTGCGCATTTTTCAAATAAATTTATCAAAAAATCCCTTAAATTAAAAAAAAATATTAACTGTTGAGAAACATGTTCACTTTTCACATGTAATATCATGCGATAAATTTGGTGACATCATTCTCGTGGATCTAGCTCTTTCCAGTCATGAGAAAATATACTTTAATTAATACTTTTGTATTTGAACGCCAATAGTCATTTGTCTGCTATAAGAATAACTTATTTCTCCATCCATAAAGCTTGGAGAGATTTTGGCGACGAATTTAGCGGAATGTCGCCAACTTGGCGACATTTTAAATATTGCCAAGTTAACGAAAATCTCGCCAAATGGATAAAAATGACGCTAAATCAATGAAAATGACGACTAATTGAAGAAAATTCAATATCTTGGAAAGAATATAAGTATCTACTATAAGAATAACATTTTTTTAACTGTAAAAGTAGTAAATTCATTGCATTATATAAGAAAAGTCATGTGCTGCCCACATCAGATTTTTTCCTTTAGAAACAAGGAAGTAAAAATATAAAATTACCATGTTTTATCTCAGATTACGTGACCCATTATTTACTTATTTAAAAACCATTTTAATTAACTACAAGTTATATTTCTCGTTTAAAAACATTAAATGACAACACAGGTTTATTAAAATTTGTATCAATCATTTCAGGATATTATTTTCTGTCTTAAAAAACAATGCATTAATGATAACAGAAATATCAATCATGCATACAGCATTATGAAACAGTTTCCAACTGAAATGCAATTTTGTTTAAACATCTCAAAAATGCGATACATTCAACGGTGATATTTTTAAAATGATCACAATACTACAATAATTTATTATATTTGAGCACTTCATCGAAAACTAATGAAGTTTATTCTTTAATTTACTTAATAATGTTAAACCATGGAGGTAAAATTACTTTCTAACTCCAAGCTTAAAACTTCTTTAAAATGCAATAATATGAATCGTATACTTCTTTATGTAAAATAAATGAATGTTTCATTCATGTCAATTATATTGCAGACTCCAGAGCTAAATAGTTTTGCGTTTAAGAAATGCAACAATTTTTATACCTCTCATCTTACAGATTGGTGTGTTTACATTCTCCATACGTGAAAGTTAGGCTTCGTTGCAGAAATGATCAAAGTTTTATCATCATTTAAACTCCAAAATATTGCAATTGCATTGGCTCAGCATATAGATGCACAGAAAAAAAAAATTAAGCGATTTTAGGACCGATGCATCATTGAATATAAATTAAAAAGAACTTTAAAAATCACGATTTGGTCACAAGATGGATGACATATTTTATTTTAAAGTGGGTCTCATGATCATTTCATATAATATGGATGCAATTAATATTTTAATTTTTATTTAGAAAACTACCGAACATATTATGCTGAATTTTTTTATATATTTTATAAGATAATTTGAATGTTTCCTAAAAAGCAATTTGTGTGTTCGAAGCAATTTGGGATTTTTAACTTCGCTTAAAAATGTTTGATAAATAAGGTCCCATATTGTTCAATGTATTTCATTTTTTTAACCAGGGTTCAATCCAAAAATTATTGGAGGATATTATGCATTTACATTACGATAAGTCCCATAGACTGTCTCAACAACATACTGAAAATTCATTTTGATAATGTCATTTTTACAGCAGTTATCGTACGAACAGACAATGACAGATGCACATTGTCTGTTGACAGACATTTTATGACAGGCAAAATGAACTAAGCCATAAATACTTTCCAACTATATTGTAAAGTGTTAAAATGGGCTCCATCTCCCAAAAAAATTCAACTATGTAGGTATATGTCATCAAAAATTGGAGGTCTTGCTATTACTTGTCGTTCCAGGACGCGATAAACAATTTTCCATTGACTTTGACATTAAATATTACCTAAACTAAAATTTATATTATAAAACTGTTTATATCAGTGTGTTCTTCTAATAATTCTCTACAAACACACCACATTTCATAATTTTGTATGTCATAGATTTTGCAGTACGTGACAGAGAATCTAAAGAAACTCAAAATTTGTAAAACAGCTGCGTCGTCAGCTACTTTTTTAATACGTAGTTGTAAAGTGTTTATGATTTTGTTCATTCTGTCTGTCTGTTCGTTTGCACAATCACTGCCGTGAAAATAACATTATCAAAATGAAATGTTAGTATGTTGTTGAGACGTTCTGTGGGACATATGGGAATGTAAGCGAATAATATCACCCAAATAGTTTTGGATTAAACCCGGGTGGAAAAAATGAAAGACATTGAACCATATGGCACCTAATTTTTCAACCATGTGTTAAGCGAAGTTAAAATTCTATTACTGCTTTTAACAGTTTAGGAAATATTCAAATAATCACGTAAACTGTGTAAAAAATTTCATCGAAATATGTTAAGTAATTTTTTAAATAATAACTTCACCCATATTATTTGAAGAGATCATGTGACTCATTGCGCATGAAAACATGGCATCCATTTTCTTTTTCGCTTTGTGAAAATCGTGATTTTTAAGGAACGCTTATATTTATATTTAATGTTGCATCCGTCATAAAACCGCTGTAATTTTGCATATTATTTGTGCATTTAAATTCTGTGCTTATGCTATTACAATATTTTTTATTTCAAATGAACATTGAATTTTGATTATTTCTACAACAAAGCCGAATTTTAACATATGCAGAATTTAAACAAATGAAGAGATTGTGAGATGAGTTGTATTAGAATTGTTCAATATTTTAACTCAAAATTATTTAGCTATGGTATCTGGAATATAATTTATATGAATGAAATATTCATTGAATTTACATAGAGAAGCAGACGATTTTATAGTATTGTTTTTTTTTTATGAAGTTTAAAGTTTTCAAGTAACATAAATTCTTCTACTGTGATAATTTTAAAAATATCACCGATGAATATCTCGCAATTTAGAGGTGCTTAAAGAAAATTGCATTTCAGGAGGAAAGTGTTCTATAATCAATCCCTCATGCATGATTGATCTTTCTTGTTTTAATATAGTGAGATACGTAATCAACTTCAAAATTATATTATGTTTATGATTCGAAATTAAATAGATCAGGTCTTATCGTCGATAACTCGAAACCGGTCCATGGATGCTGGTATCTGCAGTGGGAGTGTCTCCCACATTTTTGGGAAAGTCCATTATAGAAGGGTTTCGTTTTGTACGATCCAAAAAAAATTATTTTGTTGCGGAGAGTAACGAACACGGTAACAATGTTTACAATGCCAAGGCTGAAGTCGCTACGGCTGGGCTGCCGATCGAGTTTAGCCTTGCCAATACAAACAGTATACCGTTGAGATACTATGGAGATCACCACTTAATGGGAGTGGTGACAGAAGAATAGTCCCCAATATATTTTTTTATTTATCTAATTTACGTGGCACAACAGATGAAATCCAGTTACAGTAGCCACACAAATATAAAAATCTGATGTGGGAAGCACATGACTTTCCCTGCAGACTTATATCTACGTTCTCTTTATTTAAACTAAATTTAATTCACTTTTAATTCAATTTTCGTTCTCATTTGTTAACTGGACTTATTTTCAAAGGTGGCGTGGAAAAAATACGAAAAAAACTAATATATCTCGAGAACGGCTAGTCCTAGTGTCATGGGGTTGGTCTTATTCCTTTCTTCGTTAAAAATTACGTATTAAACAAGCATTTAATGGATATATTTGAGCATACGTAGCTTTTTAGTTTAGATTTTGACAATTTTTGCGAGCCATTCTGCAAAAAAAGGCAGGTTATTTTTATCTGAATCGTACCAAAATCTAATCAGTACCAGGATGATCTATACGTGACTCATCTACCGAATTTTGTGAAATTCGGTTCGTAAGTTTTTTAGCTAGAGTGGATACAATCTTTTGCGGGTCATTTCGCAAAATAAGGCGAGTTCTTTTATCCCGAATCGTACCCAAAACTAATCAGCACCAGACTCGCCTACAAGTGACTTACCTACAAAATTTTGTGAAATAGTGTATTAGTTTTTTAGTTAGAATGGATACAAAATCTGCACAGACAGACAGACAGACACACAGACAGACACACAGGCACACAGACGCACACACACAGACGTCACGCTAAAAATAGTTTTCTAGAGGTTTCGAAACGTGTAGATCCGTCGAAAACTCGAGTTGCGATTTTCGACATGATTCCAATACTTCCCCCATACATTACCATGTATTGCAGGGAAAGTAAAAAGAACAGAATATAAAATACAATAATACTAAGTAGTATACATGTCAAGCACATCTAAACAGGCTTTGTACTTTCCTTATATACATAATGAATAAGGAAAGTATTGTGACGGGGTCGAAAATTCGAATTCGAGTTTTCGACGGGAGAGCACGTTTCAAGCATCCCTGATCACGAATCAAACATTTTTGAAGTGATGTCTGTGTGTGTGTGTCAGTGAGACTGTGGAGACGATAACTGACGAACGAATGGACCGATTCGAAATTTGGTACAAAAATCACAATCCGTAAACACTGGAAGCCTATTGTTTTTATACGCAATCGAATGTTCAAAACCCCCCTAAATTTTCGAGTGAAATTTTGAAAAAATCGTCAAAAAATCAAAACCGCTAATAAAGTTGCGCAAATAGACATTTCTTATATAATGTTTCATTAGAAAACGATTGATATAAATTTTAGAACGCTAACATGAACCGTTCTCGAGATATTGCACATTTTCCAAAACAATTATCAAAAAGTTATATAAAATTAAAAAAAATATATATTTCCTATTGAGAAACATGTTCACTTTTCATGTGTAATACCATGCGATAAATTGGGTGACATCATTCTCGTGAATCTAGCTCGTTCCATTCATGAAAAAAGATACTTTGAGTAATACTTTTGCATTTGAACGCCAATAGTCATTTATCTGCTGTAAGAATAACTTATTTCCCCGTCTATAACGCTTGGCGAGATTTTGGCGACGAATTTGACGGAATGTCGCTAACTTGGCGACAGTTTTCATTGTTGCTAAATTAACAAAAATCTCGCCAAATTAATAAAAATAAAGCTAAATCAATGAAAATGACGACTAATTGAAGAAAATTCAATATCTTGGAAAGAATATAAGTATCTACTATAAGAATACTGTTTTTTAACTTTTAAAGTAGTAATTTCATTGCATTATATAAGGAAAGTCATGTGGTGCCCACATCAGATTTTTTTTATTTTATCCAATTTACGTGGCACTACAGATGAGATCCAGTTACAGTAGCCACACAAATATAAAAAGAACAGAACATAAAATACAATAATACTAAGTAGTATACATGTCAAACACATCTAAACAGGCTTTTTTAAAACAGGCAGGAGTCAAATTTAATATATCACTATCAGTACAATACGTATTATATAGGTCAGCAAATTTGTAGATGGATTAGCATTTCATGTAATTGTGTTTAACAGTAGTATTGTGATACAAAGTTTTTTTTCTAGTATTATTTACACGTATATGAAATTCCAGGGAAGAAAGTAGAGTGGGGCAATCAATAGTGTTATTTAAGACTTTATAATCAAAGAGACAGGACCATTTTCTTCTTTTTTCAAGAGACATTAAATTATATTTTTGTCTGAGATTGCTCGTATGCATATCATAAGGATAATAGCCAGTCAATCTGCAATCCATAATGCGTAAAAGTTTATTATGCACGACTTCTATTCGATGAGAATGCAAACTGTAAACAGGGTCCCAGATCATTGCACAATATTCCAAAATTGGTTTAACAAGGGTTAACAATTGGTTTAACAACTAGAACATTGGTTTATAAATGCAAATAATAGTATCAGATCTGGCAAAAACACGAGATCATCCTAAGGTGAAACCAAGTCTTTGGTAGGCTCTTTTAATAGTATTATCGATATGTCTCTGGAAGTTAAAAGCGTCATCGAAAGTGACACCCAAATCAATAATATCACCCTCACAGGAAAGATCGTCACATCTGTGACAGTGACGTTGTAGTCACGTGGCACCTGGGTCACAATATGACATCATATTTGTGACTTATATGCGATATTACGTATTAGTAACTTTGTAACTTCATTGTGACTATATTCTGTAAAGTCTCCACAATTTAATTAACAAGTAACAATGTGACGATATTACGATGGTAATTATAATGTGACGTCACAAACAAGTTAATATGCGACGTTACAAACGACCATGAAAATGACCAAAATGACTTCGCTGTGACCTCAATATGACATTGCCGACACGTACTGCGACGTCCTGTGACGTCCCAAAGTCACAATGTGACGTAAATCTTACGTCACTGTGAAGAAAATGCTGTTAGGGCAGTATATCGAATTAGAGGTCAATTATTTAAAATGTAATTGTAATTGTGAATATTACAGATCCTAGCCATGCTCATAACATATAATTTTGAAACATTTAAATGAAGTTTATTTAAAACAGAGCAGTAATACAGTACATCTAGATATCTCTGCATCAATTCACAATCAGTTAATGAGTTGATTTTGAAATAAAGTTTCAAGTCCTCTGCAATATTATTGCTTGTAGCAGCATAGTGTCACTAACTTGTAGTATGGCATACAAGAAAAGATAACTGGTATAAACTTCACCATTTAATAACAAATAACTTTACATTAACTGGAAAATAGACAGTAAAACATTACAGTATTGCAATACTTGGCTTTAAAATGCCATAGCCTAAGCTCAGCTGATTAGCAGCTAGATACACTCATAGCGAGCGAGTTTCTCGAGATGCGCACTTAGAATTGAAACTTGGAAATTGCGAAACTGAAGTTGTGGCGGTTGCGGAGCGTGAAATCATTGGCACAGATATGCGCATTACAATTTGGCTGGTCTTTAAAGGGAGGAAGCATTTCCTCTCCTGGGTACTCCACTAACCCCGTCCTTGAGACCTTGAGACAATTTGGCTGGTCAAGCTCAAGACTCAAGGGATTGCAGTTATTGGAGTACCTAGCAAAGCTAAAGTGTGATTGCTTTCACCTCCGATCATATGTAAAAAGGTTAGGAAATCAGAATAGGATTTTTAAAATAAAATAGGCATCCAGCAGGATCGTAGCGGTGCATGTAAGGCAGGATTGAGACAAGTCCCAATACGGTCTACATGTCGCTGATTTAGAAGATGGAGCAATACCTCCTAGAAATAAAGGAACATTTGGAAGTAAGGGGTGAGTTCCGTGGAACTCTGCTTTGAGTCCATGATAAACGTTCAAGTTACGCAGAAGGAGGCGGGACAGCGGAGAGCGCCGGCAGATCAAAAGGATTCTGGCCGAGCCAATCAAAACTCCCCAAGGTTCTAGAAAACGGGAGAAAAACGAGACCTGCAAGCAGGACCCGAAAAACCCTGTCATAACAAAAATATATAAAAACTTAGGGGGATTTGGACAGTTCACAAATACTGTCGTAAAGAATAGCAATTCTCTCTATTATTCTGGTGGATTCTCTTAGTTTCGGGAGGGGAGCATTGAGGGCTTGCTGAAGGAAATATCTCCGATAGCCGTTTCTTTCGAAGCGGACAATCAGGTCAATGAACTCCAGCCAGTCATCTCTTGTAGAATCATTCCCCTCAGTAGGGGGTATGTTAGCATTAAAATTTACAACTTGATCTATGGAGGCAGTTTTAGTAGGAAGCTTGGGGATGTCCTGATCATTGTGCTTAAAAGCAGAGGCATAAGATTTTGTACTATCAGCAAACTTGCTGGGGAAGGAACGGGATTTAGCAGTCCTAGGTTTAGGAAATTTTGGACACCCGCGATAACTTGCAGGGTGTTCACCACCACGATTCGCACAAGTACATTTCACCTCTGGTATCTTGGGACATTCAAAAGAACGATGATCACCCGCACACTTAACGCATTTGGGCGGCAGATGGCATGAATTTGTTGCATGATGCCATTTTTGACATGAAAAGCACTGAGTGCTGGCGCCTTTGCGCCCTCTGTATATTTCTACTTTGATTTCCACCCCTAGCAGCTTAATCACTTGGTAAATTTTTAAATTTGTAGGATTTTTGTCCAGTTAGACATAGAATAGTGGCATCAAGATTCTGTTGATTTTTGGGCCATTATAGTGCTGAGTAATGCCTCTAATTTGAAATCCTCCTACTTCTAGCTTTTCCTTAATTAAATCTACTTTAGTGGGGACCGGGAGCCCCCTGATCACAACATTTAACGGTTTCTCCTCATTGAGGAGAAAAGTCCTGAAAGAAATTTTGCCATTGATTAATTTTCTTTGAACATCAACAGTTTCTTTACGCGTGTCTACATCAATTTTGAAAAGGTTACCTCTCAAACTACTCACAAACGAAGGCGCTACAAGGCGCAACTGGTTTAGGTAGTCATACCAGCTAGGGCTGGGAACAATAAAAAGAGGGGGAGGGCGGCGTTCCTTTTTTGGAATTTCCTCAACATTGGTTGCGTCAGGCGTAGGAACCTCAGGGGCAGGAACAGGCTTGACCGTGTAAAGGAGAGAGAGGGGAACGTTCTTTGCAGATTTGGCAGTGTGCCTCTTGGGCACCTTGACGAATCCTTCATCTTCAGGATCAATGAGGGAGTGTTTGTTAACACTAGTGCTAGGTTTTTCAGTTGGGTTGGCAGTATTGGAAAACTTTTCAAAGTCCTTCATGACATCGAGCACCTCTCTGGATAACTCGATTCTAGAGCTCGTGCTTGAGCACTTGGTCTGGGCAGGCAAAGAGGATTCAAGAGCATCTTAGGTGAAGAGGAGACAACAGAAATCCCATGAGAAGGACTCATGGGGGCTCACCCGGAAAGATCCATACTGTCTGCGTCATCCAACGCGACCTCCATCTCTTTCTCCATAGAGGCTGCTTTTGCCTTAAGCAAAAGCCATTCTTGTCTTGTGATATCCCTAGGCGGGTTATCAACTATGACACAAAGTTCATCAAAAGCAAAAACAGAGTTCTGAAGTTTCTCAAGATCAAGTTTCCCTCGAGAGGGTATTTCTTCAGGAAGAGCATGATATTGTTCCTTGAACTTTCTCCAATGAGCCATACACAAGTCGGGTCCGAAGACCTTCTTAAAAGCTGTAACTGAAACGAGCACACGTGAAAGATCCATACCTAGAAAATGGCGCAGAGCAGGAGAGACCGGACTAGCGACCTCAGCCAACGGCATCCATAGTTCGTGTCGGCTGGTCAAGCTGAAAACTACGTAGTCCCGCAGTAAAGGCGGCACAGCAATACAACCGCCAGTAATTTCGCCTGTCTTAAACATTTGACTCTACATTGAATTGAATAATTACATGAATACAATAGAACAAGTAATTAGAATAAATTTGCACCGTATGTATAAAAAATACAGGTTATATGAATCGACATTTACCCCATAAATATCGACCACAAAGAATAATTTATTAAAAATTGTTTCCTATAATCTACATTACAATTTGATATTAATATTTAACAAAATCGCTATTTTTTGACGTTATTAAAATAAAAATTATTCTCTTCGATCAATTATTTGCAAGTATTATAAATCATACACTATATCCTCCAAATAGACAAGCTTTTCACACGTTAGAAATATATTTTTTCAAAATAACAAAACTATATCAGTTATTTTATATTACCAAGAATGATTTTATTTTGCAAGAAACAATTGAATAATAAGTATATCATATATCGTAAACCAATCTATCCAAAACCATCTAATGAATACTGTCGTGCATCGTCAAATTCATGCGAATTAATAAATGAATATTTTAATTTATTATCAACTCAACATCAGTCGAATTAGAACTAACGCTCAAAATGATCTAAATGCAAACTATCGCTAAATGGGAATAAATGCTATCGCGGGAGCTGATAGAATTAATTCCCAAAGGTATTCGAATAGTTTTTGAAGTATCCAGCTCTGTTATTGGTTTAAAGCTCTGTTACTGGTCAAAAATTATTCGAACAGATCTTTATGACTATGGAGTAGTTTGAAACTATTGTGTTAATCGATAGTTTAATTTGAATGAATCCCATCACTACCATTGAGTTGGTGATGTTACAAACCAATCGGGAATAACACATTTATATCTTTATTTTGTCTCTCGTATAATTTGCAACATCTGTATTACTATAATCTGTTATTTATTCTAGAATGCTCTCCAGCAAGAAATTTTATTTATAGTTACAGTTATACTTTCTTTTCTCGAGAAATCTATACTGCTGAAAAAGTGACGCTGTGGCCCAATCCGGATTCAAATTTTTTGATTTCCTCTTTAAATGAGATTGATTTAGATTTCATATATCTCGATGTGGATCGCTGGATCTATTGAATTTGCTGGTTCGATTCGTATCCAAATTCCTAGCACGGATGAAGAATTGGGAAATCAGTTTCATTCTGCTAAATACATTTACAATCCATAAAATATCTACGAGACCGCCTAAGTTTCAAAAACGCATACATTATTTTAATATATAAAGCAATACATTATTTTATATATATACAGGCCGTTTCAAAGTGTTAATTTAGGGGTCTGATTTGGGAATGAGATTCACGGTATCCCTGTCAATAGCTTGATACAGAAATCAGGGAATTAGAAATGTTAAAATCCTATCTGGATTTATGTCAGTTATTTTAACTTTTGGTAATATTATAATTACTAATTAATTTTTGATAATATTATATAGTGTTACGCAGTTTTTACATTTAGATTCCATAAATTTAATAAAATATTTCCTTTAAAATTAAATGTTATTTTATTAAAAAAAAATTAAAATTTGTGAGATCCAACTCCACATTTAACGAATTTGATAATCAATTGATGTATTAGTAAGATTAAGGGGTTTAGTTCTGCTTAATTCAATTGCTTTAAATATAATAGCAACTTTCTGGAACAACGACATTAGGATGAACATGATCAACTTAGTTAAAACATATTTTATTCTTATAGATATTTTCTTATAAAATATTTGGGTAGATAATAAAACCATGCATTTTACTTCGTATAATTTTGTTTCTGTGTAAACACCGCATTTTGTATCAAACCATATTACACTACGGGACACTGAAAATGAGACAACAAGTAGGTGTGTGCAGAAAAATATGCACATTGCAGGGCATACGCAGCTCACCGAGTTATGTAAATGATCCGAAGTCCCGTGATGTTGAGTCCCCGATGCAGTTGTCCCGCACACGTTGAGTGAGATATAAGGGAAGGAACCTGCAGAATCGGTAATAGTCGCGCCGTTCTGTCTGCCAGGGAAATCATTTTGCATTTTTTTTTTGTTTCAGAGGAAACGTGTAGTAGCAGAGAATTCGAGGCCGCCGCCAACCGAGACAGTTCCAGCAGACAGACAGACGATTTTACGACGGGTATGGTGATCAGACTCAGAAGGGAAGTTTGGTCCATACGTCAAATCTCAACGGACAGCCACCTACACACGTCCACGGTGCACTGGCCGCAAGAACATGGGAGTGTGGCACGTTTAAGGGGTTCCGGTACTACCAGAGTGAAGTCAGCACTCGTGGACCGGCGAATCCGCCGGCAGTTGGAATCTGACGAATCCAAAGCAACGTTGGTGGCCCACTTCCGTCGGTCTATTGCAGCTTGTGCATTGCAGGACACCATTGATGCTCCCATATCGACCAGAACCATTATCCGGCAATTGGTAGCCGTCGATCTGCACTCATGGCGCCCATTAAGACTACCATTGGTCCAACAGCACAGACGCCTCCGTTTACAATGGTGTCAGGATAGAGCCACGCGGACATCGAAATAGCACAGGGTCATGTTCTCAGACGAGTCACGCTTCTGTTTTAGCAACGACAGTCGCCGTTTACGAGTCTGACGCAGAAGAGGTGACAGGTCCAATTCGACAGCAACTGTGGAACGCCACAGAGCGCGAGAACACGGCATCATAGTTTGGGGCGCAAGTTGAGACGGTCTGTGGGATATATGGGAATGTAAATGAATAATATCAGTCAATAAGTTTTGGATTTAATCCAGGTTGCAAAAATGAGATAAATAAACCCTATGGACCTAATTTTTCAAGCATTTTTTAAGCAAAGTTAAAGTTCACAAATTGCTTCGAAAATTTTAGGAAATATTCAAATTACACCATAAAATATATATTTATTTCATTTTCTATTTTTATAAGGTTACGCCCTGCTAAAATTATGCTCAATAATAATGTGTTATAAATTTTATAGCTCTAAATTCATACCGTTACAGTCACGAACAAATAGAAGCGAAACTTACGATATAATAATAAGCAAGTTAAAAAGTAAGTTAATAAGCAAGCTTTAGTATCCGTATTTTTATTTTAAAATCCACTTAAACTAAAAAAATATTTTTTATCATTTTTCCATCTCATACAATAATAGCAGGTGTTTATAAATTTTATAAAATTAATATTTCATTATAAATCGAATTACTTCAATATATCACCTACAGAGATATTATTATTCCGTACGTTTGAACTGGTGATTTTCTTGTTTTCATTTCCCGTCATTTTGTTTTCATTTTTATATTCCATTTTTCGTCACCATTTATGACGTCGTGCATCGGCATCATTATGATTCCGTACATTTGAACTGGTGGTTTTTAACACTTTACAACAGAGTTGAAAAGTGTTTCCGACTTTGGTCATTCTGTTTGTCTGTCTATCCGTTCGCACGATAATTGTCGTAAAAATTACTTTATCAAAACGAAATTTTAGTATATTGTTGAGATGGTCTGTAGGGCATTTGGGCAAGTAAATGAATAATATCACCCAAATAGTTTTGGAGTGAAACCGGTTGAAAAAATGAACCTAAATTGAACTCATGGGACCTGATAAAAATACTGCAAAATATGTTCGGTAGTTTTGTAAATAAAAATTAAAATAATATTTGCACCCACATTATAGGAAGATATCATGTGACCCACTTCAACATTAAATATGGCGTCCATCTTCTATAACAGTGTAAAAATAGTGATTTTTAAAGCTCTTTTACATTTATATTTAGTGTTACATCCGTCCTAAAACCGTTTCATTTTTGCGTATTTTCTATGCATCTATATTCTGTGCCAATGCAATTACAATATTTTTGAGTTTAAATGACCACCAAACTTTGATTATTTCTACATCGAAGCCTAATTTTAATGGATGTAAGAATTTAATCAAGTGATTTTAAAAATTGTATAAGAATTGTTGAATTTGTATCGCACAAAATAATTTAGCTCTGGAGTCTGGAATAAAAGTGATATGAATGAAATTTCATTGCTTTTACATAAAGAGCAGGACGACTTATATTTCGATGATGTCATTTGAATAAAGGTCATTCTTTAAATGAAGTTTTAAATTTTGAAATATAATAAATTATTTTTGTTGTGACAATTTAAAATATATCAGTATTTTGGAGATGTTTAAATGAAATTGCATTTCAGTTGGAAAGTATTTCATAATCAATGGCTTATGCATGATTGATTTTTCTTGTTTCATGTGTACTCGGTGGACCTCATTAACTCAATATATTTCGCTCTCATTTATAATTTTAAAGTGAATTAAAAATACATAAATAAACACATATTCTTTATGTGTTTTACTTGTAATTAAATTATTTTTTATGCAATTTAACTTTGAAATTAGAAATATTGTAAACGTGTGCTATTTTCGTGTGCGTATTGTAAACGTGTGCTATTGTAAACGTGTGCCGAACAAGTAAATAAGTGAGGTTACTCTTATTCTTTGTCCTACAGAAGAAGGCTATTTTTTTAGTTGTTTAGTTTATTTTTTTAGTTTATTTATTTTTGTTTATTTTTTAGTTTATTTTTTAGTTTAGTTTATTTTTTTAGTGTCACAACTTTATGAACCTCTATGATATTGAGCGCATAAAAATTACTAAACCAGTCCATGAATGTGTTGTTATCTGTAATACGGCTCAATCCCAACTACAAGAACTCCCTCTATGTGCGGGTTGTGTGAGTACAATTCTTCAGATGATGTGTTTTGTTCTTAAAATTTTTACAACTTGATATCATTTTAAATTTCGCCAAGTCGCTAAATGAAAAATAAAGCAAAACAATTACGAAAGAGAATTCATGTAGTGGTTGTGATATTACGATCACATATTTTTATACATAACCCTGGGAAAAAAGGAAAGGTGTAATGTAATTGAAATGTATACTATGTTTTTGATTTATGTAGATAGCTAGATCTTTGCACAGACGGAATTGGGATTTTGTGGCGCCGTTGGCTTGTGTGCGCACTGACATGTATTGTAAATATTCAGAGATTTAATTGCAGCAAAATGTCAAAGTTGAGCTACAAATCTTTGAAAATTGATAGCCCTGTCAGGTGTGGCGCGCGTCGGGGTCTGGCCTTGGACCACCCGGTTTTGTAGAAAGCCCTCTGGTTCTTGTGTTTGAGTGGAGCGCATAAAAAATGAGCGTCGCTTCATAAACCAATGGTGTGAAGCATTTTTGGACCTCCTCTTTTATTGCGCTTGGGAAACAGCGAATAGGAATTGGGGGACTTCCTCCCTGTATTTTTTGTCGTTCCCTTGTTTTAAAATTCTGAGGCTTTCTTTTAGAAATGTAAAAAAGTTAGTTGCTTTTCTGATCTCGAGAAGATAGCACTCCAAGTGCGTGGCACTTGTGTTTTTTTGTGAAGCCCGATCCGGCATGCACCTTGATGCATCTCTGGCCCGGTATCCGTGGCCGCTATCTAGGGCGGTCGATGCCTTTGGCTAGGAGCCGACGTCGTGAGTCCGGTGAAGTATGGCGACTCGCAGCCAAAACGAGCCGAGCCTAATTCAGCGCGAGGGCGCAGTTCTTCGGGCGGTGACGACCAGAAAATTGAAGAAAGTCGTCATTGTTTTTGTTTGGTCGCAGTACAACACAGCTCTGCCTCCAAAACGGCGCGGTGTAGGACCCGGAGTGTTGCGGAGCATCAATCCCGGGCTCCTAAGCAGCAGGCAATCTCTACGAAAACGTATCTGATCTTAACGCTTTGGTAAAACCTGTACGCAGCTCTCTCATGATCCGCTGGGAATAAACCGAAGTTAAGAGGAGGAGAGGGAAAGTGGACAGTGTGCTCGTCTCCAAAATAATACTTGGCTAAATTTCGTCATCAAGTGAGCTTCTCGTCATTGTGTTTTTGTTTGGTTGCAGTACAACACAGCTCTGCCTCCAAAACGGCGCGGTGTAGGACCTTTGCTCCTTTAGCTGCATTTAAGTCGTGGTAACTGTGATACTGCGTGTACGGAGTGTTTGCGGAGCATCTATCCCGGGCTCCTAAGCAGCAGGCAATCTCTACGAAAACGTATCTGATCTTAACGCTTTGGTAAAACCTGTAGGCAGCTCTCTCATGATCCGCTGGGAATAAACCGAAGTTAAGAGGAGGAGAGGGAAAGTGGACAGTGTGCTCGTCTCCAAAATAATACTTGGCTGAATTTCGTCATCAAGTGAGCTTCTCGTCATTGTGTTTTTGTTTGGTTGCAGTACAACACAGCTCTGCCTCCAAAACGGCGCGGTGTAGAACCTTTGCTCCTTTAGCTGCATTTAAGTCGTGGTAACTGTGATACTGCGTGTACGGAGTGTTTGCGGAGCATCTATCACGGGCTCCTAAGCAGCAGGCAATCTCTACGAAAACTTGGCTAAATTTCGTAGAGATCTGATCTTAACGCTTTGGTAAAACCTGTACGCAGCTCTCTCATGATCCGCTGGGAATAAACCGAAGGGGTCTGGGTCGTAATCCCGACAGCCGAAATCCCGACAAGCCAGAATCCCGACAGCCGAAATCCCGACATGCCAAAATCCCGACAGGGTCGAAATCCCGACAAGTCAAAATCCCGACAAGGTCGAAATCCCGACAAGCCAAAATCCCGACAAGGTCGAAATCCCGACAAGCCAAAATCCCGACAGCCGAAACCCACTCTTCACAGACTAATACAACACTAAGGCGGTCATCGCAGTGACGTCACAAGGGTTAGAATTTACTAATCAGCACCCCCCCCCACGCACATGCGCTGGACTCACGCTCCCTCTTGTCTCCATTCGCTTGCTACGACAATGGCCATATGCTATTTGAATATGCTATTTGACCATATGCAGAATGTGTAAGTGTTTTATTTCTTTTTTAATAAAATGAATTTCCTAAATCTTATACCGACCTGTTATATCATTTTAATCTTTGTCATTTCAATTTGCCAAAATTTATTTCAGTAATGGCATAATTGTTATGATTTAGTGATTAAAACTATTAATTTGTAAAATGTAGAGATGTAAAAACGCCGATAATTTTGATCAAGCTATACATATAGGCCTAGAGAGCCATGTGCGTGGGCCCAGCGTGAGTCCAGCGCATGTGCGTGGGGGGGGGTGCTGATTAGTAAATTCTAACCCTAGTGACGTCACTGTGATGACCGTCTTAGTGTTGTATTAGTCTGTGCAAGAGTGGGTTTCGGCTGTCGGGATTTTGGCTTGTCGGGATTTCGACCTTGTCGGGATTTTGGCTTGTCGGGATTTCGAGCTTGTCGGGATTTTGACTTGTCGGGATTTCGACCCTATCGGGATTATGGCTTGTCGGGATTTCGGCTGTCGGGATTCTGGCTTGTCGGGATTTCGGCTGTCGGGATTATGTCCGGAACCGAAACCGAAGTTAAGAGGAGGAGAGGGATTGTGGACAGTGTGCTCGTCTCCAAAATAATACTTGGCTAAATTTCGTCATCAAGTGAGCTTCTCGTCATTGTGTTTTTGTTTGGTTGCAGTACAACACAGCTCTGCCTCCAAAACGGCGCGGTGTAGGACCTTTGCTCCTTTAGCTGCATTTAAGTCGTGGTAACTGTGATACTGCGTGTACGGAGTGTTTGCGGAGCATCTATCCCGGGCTCCTAAGCAGCAGGCAATCTCTACGAAAACGTATCTGATCTTAACGCTTTGGTAAAATCTGTACGCAGCTCTCTCATGATCCGCTGGGAATAAACCGAAGTTAAGAGGAGGAGAGGGAAAGTGGACAGTGTGCTCGTCTCCAAAATAATACTTGGCTAAATTTCGTCATCAAGTGAGCTTCTCGTCATTGTGTTTTTGTTTGGTTGCAGTACAACACAGCTCTGCCTCCAAAACGGCGCGGTGTAGGACCTTTGCTCCTTTAGCTGCATTTAATTCGTGGTAACTGTGATACTGCGTGTACGGAGTGTTTGCGGAGCATCTATCCCGGGCTCCTAAGCAGCAGGCAATTTCTACGAAAACGTATCTGATCTTAACGCTTTGGTAAAACCTGTACGCCGCTCTCTCATGATCCGCTGGGAATAAACCGAAGTTAAGAGGAGGAGAGGGAAAGTGGACAGTGTGCTCGTCTCCAAAATAATACTTGGCTAAATTTCGTTATCAAGTGAGCTTCTCGTCATTGTGTTTTTGTTTGGTTGCAGTACAACACATCTCTGCCTCCAAAACGGCGCGGTGTAGGACCTTTGCTCCTTTAGCTGCATTTAATTCGTGGTAACTGTGATACTGCGTGTACGGAGTGTTTGCGGAGCATCTATCCCGGGCTCCTAAGCAGCAGGCAATTTCTACGAAAACGTATCTGATCTTAACGCTTTGGTAAAACCTGTACGCCGCTCTCTCATGATCCGCTGGGAATAAACCGAAGTTAAGAGGAGGAGAGGGAAAGTGGACAGTGTGCTCGTCTCCAAAATAATACTTGGCTAAATTTCGTTATCAAGTGAGCTTCTCGTCATTGTGTTTTTGTTTGGTTGCAGTACAACACAGCTCTGCCTCCAAAACGGCGCGGTGTAGGACCTTTGCTCCTTTAGCTGCATTTAAGTCGTGGTAACTGTGATACTGCGTGTACGGAGTGTTTGCGGAGCATCTATCCCGGGCTCCTAAGCAGCAGGCAATCTCTACGAAAACGTATGTGATCTTAACGCTTTGGTAAAACCTGTACGCAGCTCGCTCATGATCCGCTGGGAATAAACCGAAGTTAAGAGGAGGAGAGGGAAAGTGGACAGTGTGCTCGTCTCCAAAATAATACTTGGCTAAATTTCGTCATCAAGTGAGCTTCTCGTCATTGTGTTTTTGTTTGGTTGCAGTACAACACAGCTCTGCCTCCAAAACGGCGCGGTGTAGGACCTTTGCTCCTTTAGCTGCATTTAATTCGTGGTAACTGTGATACTGCGTGTACGAAGTGTTTGCGGAGCATCTATCCCGGGCTCCTAAGCAGCAGGCAATTTCTACGAAAACGTATCTGATCTTAACGCTTTGGTAAAACCTGTACGCCGCTCTCTCATGATCCGCTGGGAATAAACCGAAGTTAAGAGGAGGAGAGGGAAAGTGGACAGTGTGCTCGTCTCCAAAATAATACTTGGCTAAATTTCGTCATCAAGTGAGCTTCTCGTCATTGTGTTTTTGTTTGGTTGCAGTACAACACAGCTCTGCCTCCAAAACGGCGCGGTGTAGGACCTTTGCTCCTTTAGCTGCATTTAAGTCGTGGTAACTGTGACACTGCGTGTACGGAGTGTTTGCGGAGCATCTATCCCGGGCTCCTAAGCAGCAGGCAATTTCTACGAAAACGTATCTGATCTTAACGCTTTGGTAAAACCTGTACGCCGCTCTCTCATGATCCGCTGGGAATAAACCGAAGTTAAGAGGAGGAGAGGGAAAGTGGACAGTGTGCTCGTCTCCAAAATAATACTTGGCTAAATTTCGTTATCAAGTGAGCTTCTCGTCATTGTGTTTTTGTTTGGTTGCAGTACAACACAGCTCTGCCTCCAAAACGGCGCGGTGTAGGACCTTTGCTCCTTTAGCTGCATTTAAGTCGTGGTAACTGTGATACTGCGTGTACGGAGTGTTTGCGGAGCATCTATCCCGGGCTCCTAAGCAGCAGGCAATCTCTACGAAAACGTATGTGATCTTAACGCTTTGGTAAAACCTGTACGCAGCTCGCTCATGATCCGCTGGGAATAAACCGAAGTTAAGAGGAGGAGAGGGAAAGTGGACAGTGTGCTCGTCTCCAAAATAATACTTGGCTAAATTTCGTCATCAAGTGAGCTTCTCGTCATTGTGTTTTTGTTTGGTTGCAGTACAACACAGCTCTGCCTCCAAAACGGCGCGGTGAAGGACCTTTGCTCCTTTAGCTGCATTTAAGTCGTGGTAACTGTGACACTGCGTGTACGGAGTGTTTGCGGAGCATCTATCCCGGGCTCCTAAGCAGCAGGCAATCTCTACGAAAACGTATCTGAGCTTAACGCTTTGGTAAAACCTGTACGCAGCTCTCTCATGATCCGCTGGGAATAAACCGAAGTTAAGAGGAGGAGAGGGAAAGTGGACAGTGTGCTCGTCTTCAAAATAATACTTGGCTAAATTTCGTCATCAAGTGAGCTTCTCGTCATTGTGTTTTTGTTTGGTTGCAGTACAACACAGCTCTGCCTCCAAAACGGCGCGGTGTAGGACCTTTGCTCCTTTAGCTGCATTTAAGTCGTGGTAACTGTGATACTGCGTGTACGGAGTGTTTGCGGAGCATCTATCCCGGGCTCCTAAGCAGCAGGCAATCTCTACGAAAACGTATCTGATCTTAACGCTTTGGTAAAACCTGTACGCAGCTCTCTCATGATCCGCTGGGAATAAACCGAAGTTAAGAGGAGGAGAGGGAAAGTGGACAGTGTGCTTGTCTCCAAAATAATACTTGGCTAAATTTCGTCATCAAGTGAGCTTCTCGTCATTGTGTTTTTGTTTGGTTGCAGTACAACACAGCTCTGCCTCCAAAACGGCGCGGTGTAGGAACTTTGCTCCTTTAGCTGCATTTAAGTCGTGGTAACTGTGATACTGCGTGTACGGAGTGTTTGCGGAGCATCTATCCCGGGCTCCTACGCAGCAGGCAATCTCTTCGAAAACGTATCTGATCTTAACGCTTTGGTAAAACCTGTACGCAGCTCTCTCATGATCCGCTGGGAATAAACCGAAGTTAAGAGAAGGAGAGGGAAAGTGGACAGTGTGCTCGTCTCCAAAATAATACTTGGCTAAATTTCGTCATCAAGTGAGCTTCTCGTCATTGTGTTTTTGTTTGGTTGCAGTACAACACAGCTCTGCCACCAAAACGGCGCGGTGTAGGAACTTTGCTCCTTTAGCTGCATTTAAGTCGTGGTAACTGTGATACTGCGTGTACGGAGTGTTTGCGGAGCATCTATCCCGGGCTCCTAAGCAGCAGGCAATCTCTACGAAAACTTGGCTAAATTTCGTAGAGATCTGATCTTAACGCTTTGGTAAAACCTGTACGCAGCTCTCTCATGATCCGCTGGGAATAAACCGAAGGGGTCTGGGTCGTAATCCCGACAGCCGAAATCCCGACAAGCCAGAATCCCGACAGCCGAAATCCCGACATGCCAAAATCCCGACAGGGTCGAAATCCCGACAAGTCAAAATCCCGACAAGGTCGAAATCCCGACAAGCCAAAATCCCGACAAGGTCGAAATCCCGACAAGCCAAAATCCCGACAGCCGAAACCCACTCTTCACAGACTAATACAACACTAAGGCGGTCATCGCAGTGACGTCACAAGGGTTAGAATTTACTAATCAGCACCCCCCCCCCCCACGCACATGCGCTGGACTCACGCTCCCTCTTGTCTCCATTCGCTTGCTACGACAATGGCCATATGCTATTTGAATATGCTATTTGAACATATGCAGAATGTGTAAGTGTTTTATTTCTTTTTTAATAAAATGAATTTCCTAAATCTTATACCGACCTGTTATATCATTTTAATCTTTGTCATTTCAATTTGCCAAAATTTATTTCAGTAATGGCATAATTGTTATGATTTAGTGATTAAAACTATTAATTTGTAAAATGTAGAGATGTAAAAACGCCGATAATTTTGATCAAGCTATACATATAGGCCTAGAGAGCCATGTGCGTGGGCCCAGCGTGAGTCCAGCGCATGTGCGTGGGGGGGGGGGTGCTGATTAGTAAATTCTAACCCTAGTGACGTCACTGTGATGACCGTCTTAGTGTTGTATTAGTCTGTGCAAGAGTGGGTTTCGGCTGTCGGGATTTTGGCTTGTCGGGATTTCGACCTTGTCGGGATTTTGGATTGTCGGGATTTCGAGCTTGTCGGGATTTTGACTTGTCGGGATTTCGACCCTATCGGGATTATGGCTTGTCGGGATTTCGGCTGTCGGGATTCTGGCTTGTCGGGATTTCGGCTGTCGGGATTATGTCCGGAACCGAAACCGAAGTTAAGAGGAGGAGAGGGAAAGTGGACAGTGTGCTCGTCTCCAAAATAATACTTGGCTAAATTTCGTCATCAAGTGAGCTTCTCGTCATTGTGTTTTTGTTTGGTTGCAGTACAACACAGCTCTGACTCCAAAACGGCGCGGTGTAGGACCTTTGTTCCTTTAGCTGCATTTAAGTCGTGGTAACTGTGATACTGCGTGTACGGAGTGTTTGCGGAGCATCTATCCCGGGCTCCTAAGCAGCAGGCAATCTCTACGAAAACGTATCTGATCTTAACGCTTTGGTAAAACCTGTAAGCTGCTCTCTCATGATCCGCTGGGAATAAACCGAAGTTAAGAGGAGGAGAGGGAAAGTGGACAGTGTGCTCGTCTCCAAAATAATACTTGGCTAAATTTCGTCATCAAGTGAGCTTCTCGTCATTGTGTTTTTGTTTGGTTGCAGTACAACACAGCTCTGCCTCCAAAACGGCGCGGTGTAGGACTTTGCTCCTTTAGCTGCATTTAAGTCGTGGTAACTGTGATACTGCGTGTACGGAGTGTTTGCGGAGCATCTATCCCGGGCTCCTAAGCAGCAGGCAATCTCTACGAAAACTTGGCTAAATTTCGTAGAGATCTGATCTTAACGCTTTGGTAAAACCTGTACGCAGCTCTCTCATGATCCGCTGGGAATAAACCGAAGGGGTCTGGGTCGTAATCCCGACAGCCGAAATCCCGACAAGCCAGAATCCCGACAGCCGAAATCCCGACATGCCAAAATCCCGACAGGGTCGAAATCCCGACAAGTCAAAATCCCGACAAGGTCGAAATCCCGACAAGCCAAAATCCCGACAAGGTCGAAATCCCGACAAGCCAAAATCCCGACAGCCGAAACCCACTCTTCACAGACTAATACAACACTAAGGCGGTCATCGCAGTGACGTCACAAGGGTTAGAATTTACTAATCAGCACCCCCCCCCCACGCACATGCGCTGGACTCACGCTCCCTCTTGTCTCCATTCGCTTGCTACGACAATGGCCATATGCTATTTGAATATGCTATTTGAACATATGCAGAATGTGTAAGTGTTTTATTTCTTTTTTAATAAAATGAATTTCCTAAATCTTATACCGACCTGTTATATCATTTTAATCTTTGTCATTTCAATTTGCCAAAATTTATTTCAGTAATGGCATAATTGTTATGATTTAGTGATTAAAACTATTAATTTGTAAAATGTAGAGATGTAAAAACGCCGATAATTTTGATCAAGCTATACATATAGGCCTAGAGAGCCATGTGCGTGGGCCCAGCGTGAGTCCAGCGCATGTGCGTGGGGGGGGGGTGCTGATTAGTAAATTCTAACCCTAGTGACGTCACTGTGATGACCGTCTTAGTGTTGTATTAGTCTGTGCAAGAGTGGGTTTCGGCTGTCGGGATTTTGGCTTGTCGGGATTTCGACCTTGTCGGGATTTTGGCTTGTCGGGATTTCGAGCTTGTCGGGATTTTGACTTGTCGGGATTTCGACCCTATCGGGATTATGGCTTGTCGGGATTTCGGCTGTCGGGATTCTGGCTTGTCGGGATTTCGGCTGTCGGGATTATGTCCGGAACCGAAACCGAAGTTAAGAGGAGGAGAGGGAAAGTGGACAGTGTGCTCGTCTCCAAAATAATACTTGGCTAAATTTCGTCATCAAGTGAGCTTCTCGTCATTGTGTTTTTGTTTGGTTGCAGTACAACACAGCTCTGACTCCAAAACGGCGCGGTGTAGGACCTTTGTTCCTTTAGCTGCATTTAAGTCGTGGTAACTGTGATACTGCGTGTACGGAGTGTTTGCGGAGCATCTATCCCGGGCTCCTAAGCAGCAGGCAATCTCTACGAAAACGTATCTGATCTTAACGCTTTGGTAAAACCTGTAAGCTGCTCTCTCATGATCCGCTGGGAATAAACCGAAGTTAAGAGGAGGAGAGGGAAAGTGGACAGTGTGCTCGTCTCCAAAATAATACTTGGCTAAATTTCGTCATCAAGTGAGCTTCTCGTCATTGTGTTTTTGTTTGGTTGCAGTACAACACAGCTCTGCCTCCAAAACGGCGCGGTGTAGGACCTTTGCTCCTTTAGCTGCATTTAAGTCGTGGTAACTGTGATACTGCGTGTACGGAGTGTTTGCGGAGCATCTATCCCGGGCTCCTAAGCAGCAGGCAATCTCTACGAAAACGTATCTGATCTTAACGCTTTGGTAAAACCTGTAAGCTGCTCTCTCATGATCCGCTGGGAATAAACCGAAGTTAAGAGGAGGAGAGGGAAAGTGGACAGTGTGCTCGTCTCCAAAATAATACTTGGCTAAATTTCGTCATCAAGTGAGCTTCTCGTCATTGTGTTTTTGTTTGGTTGCAGTACAACACAGCTCTGACTCCAAAACGGCGCGGTGTAGGACCTTTGTTCCTTTAGCTGCATTTAAGTCGTGGTAACTGTGATACTGCGTGTACGGAGTGTTTGCGGAGCATCTATCCCGGGCTCCTAAGCAGCAGGCAATCTCTACGAAAACGTATCTGATCTTAACGCTTTGGTAAAACCTGTAAGCTGCTCTCTCATGATCCGCTGGGAATAAACCGAAGTTAAGAGGAGGAGAGGGAAAGTGGACAGTGTGCTCGTCTCCAAAATAATACTTGGCTAAATTTCGTCATCAAGTGAGCTTCTCGTCATTGTGTTTTTGTTTGGTTGCAGTACAACACAGCTCTGCCTCCAAAACGGCGCGGTGTAGGACCTTTGCTCCTTTAGCTGCATTTAAGTCGTGGTAACTGTGATACTGCGTGTACGGAGTGTTTGCGGAGCATCTATCCCGGGCTCCTAAGCAGCAGGCAATCTCTACGAAAACGTATGTGATCTTAACGCTTTGGTAAAACCTGTACGCAGCTCGCTCATGATCCTCTGGGAATAAACCGAAGTTAAGAGGAGGAGAGGGAAAGTGGACAGTGTGCTCGTCTCCAAAATAATACTTGGCTAAATTTCGTCATCAAGTGAGCTTCTCGTCATTGTGTTTTTGTTTGGTTGCAGTACAACACAGCTCTGCCTCCAAAACGGCGCGGTGTAGGACCTTTGCTCCTTTAGCTGCATTTAAGTCGTGGTAACTGTGATACTGCGTGTACGGAGTGTTTGCGGAGCATCTATCCCGGGCTCCTAAGCAGCAGGCAATCTCTACGAAAACGTATCTGATCTTAACGCTTTGGTAAAACCTGTACGCAGCTCTCTCATGATCCGCTGGGAATAAACCGAAGTTAAGAGGAGGAGAGGGAAAGTGGACAGTGTGCTCGTCTCCAAAATAATACTTGGCTAAATTTCGTCATCAAGTGAGCTTCTCGTCATTGTGTTTTTGTTTGGTTGCAGTACAACACAGCTCCCTCCAAAACGGCGCGGTGTAGAACCTTTGCTCCTTTAGCTGCATTTAAGTCGTGGTAACTGTGATACTGCGTGTACGGAGTGTTTGCGGAGCATCTATCCCGGGCTCCTAAGCAGCAGGCAATCTCTACGAAAACGTATCTGATATTAACGCTTTGGTAAAACCTGTACGCAGCTCTCTCATGATCCGCTGGGAATAAACCGAAGTTAAGAGGAGGAGAGGGAAAGTGGACAGTGTGCTCGTCTCCAAAATAATACTTGGCTAAATTTCGTCATCAAGTGAGCTTCTCCTCATTGTGTTTTTGTTTGGTTGCAGTACAACACAGCTCTGCCTCCAAAACGGCGCGGTGTAGGACCTTTGCTCCTTTAGCTGCATTTAAGTCGTGGTAACTGTGATACTGCGTGTACGGAGTGTTTGCGGAGCATCTATCCCGGGCTCCTAAGCAGCAGGCAATCTCTACGAAAACGTATGTGATCTTAACTCTTGGGTAAATCCTGTACGCAGCTCTCTCACGATCCGCTGGGAATAAGCCAAAGTTAAGAGGAGGAGAAGGGAAGTGGGCAGTGTGACCATCTCCAAAATAATACTTGGCTAAACTTTCGTCACCTGATGATCCTCAACCGAGTTTCTAAGACTGGTAGTGTTTCTCATGAACCGTCAAATTAATGAGCGAACCTTCAATTAATCGTGCCACCCATTCCAATGTGCAGAGGGATAGCCACCAGCACTCAGTGAGAGTTTTCTTATGTAAATGAAGGAATGAAAATTATATATTGATTTTAAAATGTGTATATGAATGTTTTAAACTTGATTGATGTGATCCACAGTGTTAAGGGCAACTTTTTGTTAAATGGGATATTTGCCAAAATGAATTTATACTTTGTTTTCCTTGAAAAAAGTAATTGATTACAAGTTTGGATAAAAAAAAAATATACAAATTAATGCAAAATAAACTGTGCACCTCGAGGTCAAGCTTAGGTAAATTGGGAACTCATTTGTTATTGTGTATTTTGTTACTTAATGTTTAAATTGAGATTTCATGTGTTCTGTAAATAAATTGTTAAGTGGCCACAAAAAAGGGAGTGATTATTTATTTGAGCAAACGCAATGTACTTTGGTCCAATCGGACCCCACTATATATTAACGCGGTTGAGCCTGGTGGAACTATTTGGTGAGTATCTTTAATGTATTTATTTGTTTAAGTTTTATTGTATTTATGTGTAAAAATTCACCTCACCACATAGAGCACCGGGGAACGTACTTGGTGCCGTGTCGTTCGGAAACGAACCACGGGCTTTTGCTAAAGATTAACTGTTGTGTGGGAGGCTTAGCCAAAATTGCGGATTAATACTGAAGATACAGAAGTTGAGTGTTTATATATAAACTATTTAGTGTGCAAAGGATAGACGGGGTGTACTTAAATAAATTATCAACGCAAGTAAATAAAAAAAAAATAGAGTTAAGTAAAATAAACACTGTATTAAAATACATACATAGATAGGATGTAAAAAGTATATGAATAACTATGGTAAAGAGTGTGTTTCGTCTTTGGAAATATTGTGTAAAAAAAAGTATATTGTGTGTGTGCAAATTTAAATTATGTTATGAAAAGCGTAAGGCTATAACTGTAATATTTTAAAATTACAAAATTTAGATCAACAGAAAATAAGGATTAATTTAAAGTGATTCATTATGTATAGAATTTGGACTAGCAAGTTCAGTGATTAGTTAAGTGAAATAAAATAATATAAAAAGTAAAAAAAAATTAAAATAGTCTGCTAAAGTAAGTGGAAAAAATTAAAATATTAAAGAGCAGAAATAAATAGTAAGTGTATGCAATAAATGCAGCACAAGGTGTAGAGCCAGTCAAATGTGAAAATAAATTTGGAAGGGTCTTACGATATGTGTAACATTCTACAATAATGTTAAAAATTTAAATTCAGATAATATTCTGCAAAAAAAAAGTTTTTTTTTTCTGCAATAGTTATAGAATATTTTAGAAGGTATTCTGCAACAATTTTTACGATTCTACAATATAGTTAAAATTAATTGGAAGGTATTCTACAATATTTGTAACAGTATACAATGATTTGAAAATTAAATTAGATGGTATTATCAAATATTTTGGTATCCTACAATAATTTTGAAATTAAATTGGAAAGCATTCTGAAATAATTTGGTAGTCTACAGTAAATATAACATTTAATTGGAAGGTAGTCTACAAATAGATACTTTTGGTTAATGTAAAGAAAATAAATATAATTATAATAATAGAAAATTTATGTAGATAGAGCAACTATTAAAATTAAGTAAAAAAATAAAATAGAGAGCACAAGTGTGTTACAAATAACGCTTGCCGCAATATGTGCAAAACATAGGGCAGCAAAAGATATGATCCGTATTGTATTTATTGTGTATTGTATATATATATATTGTATATTGTGCAAACTGTAGTGTTGAGGAAAACTGTGTAGTATTAAGACTTAGTGTGATGATAGGTATAATAGTTATCCAAAATGCACGGTAGTCAGCAAAATCGCAAATTAAACAAAACTTCAAAAAAAAATTTGTCTGGAAGAAGGCAAGTCCAGCGGATAGTAATATGTAAAATTATTGATTTTTCTACAACAAAAACAGGAACAGTATGAAAGTTTATCAGCATATTATCAGTAATGTGTCAATAAGTAGCCACGCAGTACAACGTACAAGTCTTAGCGAATATAAGTAAAATAAATAATTTTAGTCGTAGAAAATATGAGTAAAATAAATAATTTAGTGGACGTAAAAATAAGAGATATCTGAAGTAGAAATAATATGTAATACAATGATGATTTCAGAAAATTAAAATGTTTGAGAACAAAATGAAACCGGAGACTCGGAAAATTTTGAATTAAAAAGAAAATAGTAAATAAATTTTTTTTCCCCCAAACAAATAAAAAAAATTTCCACGTTATACAAATGGACATTTTCAAGTACTCTGTAAGCAGGATAAGAGCAGGGAGTTTCGAACCTGCGAACTCGTAGGACAGGTGTAGATAAATAAGATGAGTACAGTCAAAAAGGGGGGGGGGGGCAATCAGATAACAATAAAGAAAATTTTCAAATACATAAAATAAAAAAAAATAAAATTTTCAAATATAGGTTAGAAGTAACAATAAATAAAATAATAAATAGATAAACAATAAGTTAATGATAACAGTAACAAAATATGAAGTAATAAATAAATACGGCCTGGTTCGCATTTTAAATGGCAAAATCGTCAAGGTTACAGTCGTGTCCATCTGGCAGAAGGTATCGCTGAAAAATTTATATGGTTAGGATAAAATTTATTCAAAACAGATATATACAGATATAATGATATACATATGGAATAGTAAATGGCATTCGGCCAGTTTTCTTCTACAAAAAACAGGGGGAGGGGAACTAGCTCGCAAGTAAATTTAAATAACAAATAAAAATAATTAGTAATCAAAAATATCAAAATAAGTAAATAAGTTAAATGAAGTAAAATATATGGATATATATATAGCACAATAACAACAAAAATAAATACTCCACCATATACAAACCGGGCGGGTTTGATGACAGGCATTGAATTAGGGTGTCCAAATCGTTGATATCGCTGCAAAATATTTTAGATTATGACAAACAGTGCAATTAAATTGTGAAAGGATTACATTTCAAAGGTAGAGATATACATATAAATAAATAAATAAAATAAAGTTAGAGAGAGATATGTAAACAAAGCTTTAAAAATAATAACGGCAGCTCCGCATACAAAAAAAAAAGCTGACAGCGGGCGGAAGATGGTCGAAAAGCCAACATTTCAGACTTCAAGAAGGTCGGGCTCTTTCGGTGAGGGAATATTCGTTAGGGAAGAGTATTCAAGCCAAAGATTCAAGGTCATTCTCTTTAGCGCGGAGGAAGCTTAGCATACGGGTACTTTTCACAGATAGGCATGGAGGAAATGCATTCAAAGAAATTTGTAAGAACTCATAGTAAATAAAGAAATAAATATGTACAAAAATTGAGAATCCCAGAGTAGAGAACAGTATACAGATTTTAATATAATAATAAAGCGAATGACAATAAAAGAAAAATTAAGAATAAAAATATAAATAAATAAATAAAACATATAGCTGCGTTAGACGCATGATTTATGAGTGAACCGAATAGCGGGTATTTTATACGCGGGTCGTATATTATTTAAATACTAAAGCATTAAATTTAAAAGGTGTCCTAGGTAAATCTATTGATGTTATTCTAAAAGCTTGGTTAACTCGTGAATACATGCAAATGTGCAAAAAAAAAATAAATAAAATTTTAAAACACTTGGAAAATATTAGTTAGTTGAAGTAAATAACAAGTAATAATAATAAACTGAGAGAGAGATCCAGGCTGATTTTTTAACACAGTGTCTGTGACGAATTGGATTTCCAGCCATGTAGCACGCAGGTCAAATGACAAAGAAAATGAATTGACTTGTAAATTAGACAGCCAAAATTCATTTCCACATCAAATGACTCACATATAGTGAACTCACGCCAAAGAAAAAGTAAACATGCAAAATTACTTACCTGCTTTTGTGCTTTTGAAATAGTGATAAAAAGGGCGCGAAAGTGACCGGCAGTTCTTTCTCGAATGCAGTATGCGAAGATTCAAACGGCGGGCTTTCAGACTTCCGGTTCTACTCGCAGTTCGGGGAAAACTAGTTCCGCGGTCGCCATGGCTTCAACATATGTTCAGATAAACAGTGGGGGGAGAACGCCGCATGGACTTGCAGTTGTTTGTTTTAGTTGTATTGAGCTGTAAAGTAAATTACAAATGCGCAGTAAAATTGTGAAAATATACAAAATGTTAAATCATATGGTACTTATTGTGTGTAAATGTATATGTTTCGAACTGTAAGATAAAAAAAATTTTTTTGAACTGTTGAGAGATGACAGAGGTCTAACATTTTAACTGTGGAAATGATGCAGTAATCTGTAAACAATTAATGATAATGTAAAATGTACTGCATAATATTTTGTAAACCTAGCTTGATTTCTTCTCTGTGTCAGGGGGTGAGAATATGTGATATTACGATCACATATTTTTATACATAACCCTGGGAAAAAAAGGAAAGGTGTAACGTAATTGAAATGTATACTATGTTTTTGATTTATGTAGATAGCTAGGCCTTTGAACAGACGGAATTGGGATTTTGTGGCGTCGTTGGCTTGTGTGCGCACTGACATGGATAGTAAATATTCAGAGATTTATTTATAGCCCTGTCAGGTGTGGCGCGCGTCGGGGTCTGTCCTTGGACCACCCGGTTTTGTAGAAAGCCCTCTGGTTCTTGTGTTTGAGTGGAGCGCATAAAAAATGAGCGTCGCTTCAAAAACCAATGGTGTGAAGCATTTTTGGACCTCCTCTTTTATTGCGCTTGGGAAACAGCGAATAGGAATTGGGGGACTTCCTCCCTGTATTTTTTGTCGTTCCCTTGTTTTAAAATTCAGAGGGTTTTTTTTAGAAATGTTAAAAAGTTAGTTGCTTTTCTGATCTCAAGAAGATAGCACTCCAAGTGCGTGGCACTTGTGTTTTTTTGTGAAGCCCGATCCGGCATGCACCTTGATGCATCTCTGGCCCGGTATCCGTGGCCCCTATCTAGGGCGGCCGATGCCTTTGGCTAGGAGCCGACGTCGTGAGTCCGGTGAAGTATGGCGACTCGCAGCCAAAACGAGCCGAGCCTAATTCAGCGCGAGGGCGCAGTTCTTCGGGCGGTGGCGACCAGAAAATTGAAGAAAGTCGTCATTGTTTTTGTTTGGTTGCAGTACAACACAGCTCTGCCTCCAAAACGGCGAGGTGTAAGACCTTGCTCCTTTAACTGCATTTAAGCCGTGGTAACTGTGATACTGCGTGTACGGAGTGTTTGCGGAGCATCTATCCCGGGCTCCTAAGCAGCAGACAATCTCTAAGAAAGCGTATGTGATCTTAACTCTTGGGTAAATCCTGTACGCAGTTCTCTCACGATCCGCTGGGAATAAGCCAAAGTTAAGAGGAGGAGAAGGGTAGTGGGCAGTGTGACCATCTCCAAAATAATACTTGGCTAAACTTTCGTCACCTGATGATCCTCAACCGAGTTTCTAAGACTGGTAGTGTTTCTCATGAACCGTCAAATTAATGAACGAACCTTCAATTAATCGTTCCACCCATTCCAATGTGCAGCGGGATAGCCACCAGCACTCAGTGAGAGTTTTCTTATGTAAATGAAGGTATGACAATTATATATAGATTTTAAAATGTGTATATGAATGTTTTAAACTTGATTGATGTGATCCACAGTGTTAAGGGCAACTTTTTGCTAGATGGGATATTTGCCAAAATGAATTTATATTTTGTTTTCCTTGAAAAAAGTAATTGATTACAAGTTTGGATAAAAAAAAATTATACAAATTAATGCAAAATAAACTGTGCACCCCGAGGTCAAGCTTAGGTAAATTGGGAACTCATTTGTTATTGTGTATTTTGTTACTTAATGTTTAAATTGAGATTTCATGTGTTCTGTAAATAAATTGTTAAGTGGGAACAAAAAAGGGAGTGATTATTTATTTGAGCAAACGCAATGTACTTTGGTCCAATCGGACACCACTACACATTAACGCGGTTGAGCATGGTGGAACTATTTGGTGAGTATCTTTAATGTATTTATGTGTTTAAGTTTTATTGTATTTATGTGTAAAAATTCACCTCACCACATGGAGCACCGGGGAACGTACTTTGTGCCGTGTCGTTCGGAAACGAACCACGGGCTTTTGCTAAAGATTAACTGTTGTGTGGGAGGCTTAGCCAAAATTGCGGACTAATACTGAAGATACAGAAGTTGAGTGTTTAAATATAAACTATTTAGCGTTTAAAGGATAGACGGGGTGTACTTAAATAAATTATCAACGCAAGTAAATAAAAAAAAATGGAGTTAAGTAAAATAAACACTGAATTAAAATATATACATAGATAGGATGTAAAAAGTATATGAATAACTATGTTAAAGAGTGTGTTTCGTCTTTGGAAATATTGTGTAAAAAAAGTTTATTGTGTGTGTGCAAATTTAAATTATGTTATGAAAAGCGTAAGGCTATAACTGTAATATTTTAAAATTACCAAATTTAGATCAACAGAAAATAAGGATTAATTTAAAGTGATTCATTATGTATAGAATTTGGACTAGCAAGTTCAGTGATTAGTTAAGTGAAATAAAATAATATAAAAAGTAAAAAAAAAATAAAATAGTCTGCTAAAGTAAGTGGAAAAAATTAAAATATTAAAGAGCAGAAATAAATAGTAAGTGTATGCAATAAATGCAGCACAAGGTGTAGAGCCAGTCAAATGTGAAAATAAATTTGGAAGGGTCTTACAATATGTGTAACATTCTACAATAATGTTAAAAATTTAAATTCAGATAATATTCTGCAAAAAAAATTTTTTTTTTCGGCAATAGTTATAGAATATTTTAGAAGGTATTCTGCAACAATTTTTACGATTCTACAATAAAGTTAAAATTAATTGGAAGGTATTCTACAATATTTGTAGCAGTATACAATGATTTGAAAATTAAATTAGATGGTATTATCAAATATTTTAGTATCCTACAATAATTTTGTAATTAAATTGGAAAGCATTCTGAAATAATTTGGTAGTCTACAGTAAATATAACATTTAATTGGAAGGTAGTCTACAAATAGATACTTTTGGTTAATGTAAAGAAAATAAATATAATTATAATAATAGAAAATTTATGTAGATAGAGCAACTATTAAAATTAAGTAAAAAAATAAAATAGAGAGCACAAGTGTGTTACAAATAACGCTTGCCGCAATATGTGCAAAACATAGGGCAGCAAAAGATATGATCCGTATTGTATTTATTGTGTATTGTATATATATATATTGTATATTGTGCAAACTGTAGTGTTGAGGAAAACTGTGTAGTATTAAGACTTAGTGTGATGATAGGTATAATAGTTATCCAAAATGCACGGTAGTCAGCAAAATCGCAAATTAAACAAAACTTCAAAAAAAAATTTGTCTGGAAGAAGGCAAGTCCAGCGGATAGTAATATGTAAAATTATTGATTTTTCTACAACAAAAACAGGAACAGTATGAAAGTTTATCAGCATATTATCAGTAATGTGTCAATAAGTAGCCACGCAGTACAACGTACAAGTCTTAGCGAATATAAGTAAAATAAATAATTTTAGTCGTAGAAAATATGAGTAAAATAAATAATTTAGTGGACGTAAAAATAAGAGATATCTGAAGTAGAAATAATATGTAATACAATGATGATTTCAGAAAATTAAAATGTTTGAGAACAAAATGAAACCGGAGACTCGGAAAATTTTGAATTAAAAAGAAAATAGTAAATAAATTTTTTTTCCCCCAAACAAATAAAAAAAATTTCCACGTTATACAAATGGACATTTTCAAGTACTCTGTAAGCAGGATAAGAGCAGGGAGTTTCGAACCTGCGAACTCGTAGGACAGGTGTAGATAAATAAGATGAGTACAGTCAAAAAGGGGGGGGGGGCAATCAGATAACAATAAAGAAAATTTTCAAATACATAAAATAAAAAAAAATAAAATTTTCAAATATAGGTTAGAAGTAACAATAAATAAAATAATAAATAGATAAACAATAAGTTAATGATAACAGTAACAAAATATGAAGTAATAAATAAATACGGCCTGGTTCGCATTTTAAATGGCAAAATCGTCAAGGTTACAGTCGTGTCCATCTGGCAGAAGGTATCGCTGAAAAATTTATATGGTTAGGATAAAATTTATTCAAAACAGATATATACAGATATAATGATATACATATGGAATAGTAAATGGCATTCGGCCAGTTTTCTTCTACAAAAAACAGGGGGAGGGGAACTAGCTCGCAAGTAAATTTAAATAACAAATAAAAATAATTAGTAATCAAAAATATCAAAATAAGTAAATAAGTTAAATGAAGTAAAATATATGGATATATATATAGCACAATAACAACAAAAATAAATACTCCACCATATACAAACCGGGCGGGTTTGATGACAGGCATTGAATTAGGGTGTCCAAATCGTTGATATCGCTGCAAAATATTTTAGATTATGACAAACAGTGCAATTAAATTGTGAAAGGATTACATTTCAAAGGTAGAGATATACATATAAATAAATAAATAAAATAAAGTTAGAGAGAGATATGTAAACAAAGCTTTAAAAATAATAACGGCAGCTCCGCATACAAAAAAAAAAGCTGACAGCGGGCGGAAGATGGTCGAAAAGCCAACATTTCAGACTTCAAGAAGGTCGGGCTCTTTCGGTGAGGGAATATTCGTTAGGGAAGAGTATTCAAGCCAAAGATTCAAGGTCATTCTCTTTAGCGCGGAGGAAGCTTAGCATACGGGTACTTTTCACAGATAGGCATGGAGGAAATGCATTCAAAGAAATTTGTAAGAACTCATAGTAAATAAAGAAATAAATATGTACAAAAATTGAGAATCCCAGAGTAGAGAACAGTATACAGATTTTAATATAATAATAAAGCGAATGACAATAAAAGAAAAATTAAGAATAAAAATATAAATAAATAAATAAAACATATAGCTGCGTTAGACGCATGATTTATGAGTGAACCGAATAGCGGGTATTTTATACGCGGGTCGTATATTATTTAAATACTAAAGCATTAAATTTAAAAGGTGTCCTAGGTAAATCTATTGATGTTATTCTAAAAGCTTGGTTAACTCGTGAATACATGCAAATGTGCAAAAAAAAAATAAATAAAATTTTAAAACACTTGGAAAATATTAGTTAGTTGAAGTAAATAACAAGTAATAATAATAAACTGAGAGAGAGATCCAGGCTGATTTTTTAACACAGTGTCTGTGACGAATTGGATTTCCAGCCATGTAGCACGCAGGTCAAATGACAAAGAAAATGAATTGACTTGTAAATTAGACAGCCAAAATTCATTTCCACATCAAATGACTCACATATAGTGAACTCACGCCAAAGAAAAAGTAAACATGCAAAATTACTTACCTGCTTTTGTGCTTTTGAAATAGTGATAAAAAGGGCGCGAAAGTGACCGGCAGTTCTTTCTCGAATGCAGTATGCGAAGATTCAAACGGCGGGCTTTCAGACTTCCGGTTCTACTCGCAGTTCGGGGAAAACTAGTTCCGCGGTCGCCATGGCTTCAACATATGTTCAGATAAACAGTGGGGGGAGAACGCCGCATGGACTTGCAGTTGTTTGTTTTAGTTGTATTGAGCTGTAAAGTAAATTACAAATGCGCAGTAAAATTGTGAAAATATACAAAATGTTAAATCATATGGTACTTATTGTGTGTAAATGTATATGTTTCGAACTGTAAGATAAAAAAAATTTTTTTGAACTGTTGAGAGATGACAGAGGTCTAACATTTTAACTGTGGAAATGATGCAGTAATCTGTAAACAATTAATGATAATGTAAAATGTACTGCATAATATTTTGTAAACCTAGCTTGATTTCTTCTCTGTGTCAGGGGGTGAGAATATGTGATATTACGATCACATATTTTTATACATAACCCTGGGAAAAAAAGGAAAGGTGTAACGTAATTGAAATGTATACTATGTTTTTGATTTATGTAGATAGCTAGGCCTTTGAACAGACGGAATTGGGATTTTGTGGCGTCGTTGGCTTGTGTGCGCACTGACATGGATAGTAAATATTCAGAGATTTATTTATAGCCCTGTCAGGTGTGGCGCGCGTCGGGGTCTGTCCTTGGACCACCCGGTTTTGTAGAAAGCCCTCTGGTTCTTGTGTTTGAGTGGAGCGCATAAAAAATGAGCGTCGCTTCAAAAACCAATGGTGTGAAGCATTTTTGGACCTCCTCTTTTATTGCGCTTGGGAAACAGCGAATAGGAATTGGGGGACTTCCTCCCTGTATTTTTTGTCGTTCCCTTGTTTTAAAATTCAGAGGGTTTTTTTTAGAAATGTTAAAAAGTTAGTTGCTTTTCTGATCTCAAGAAGATAGCACTCCAAGTGCGTGGCACTTGTGTTTTTTTGTGAAGCCCGATCCGGCATGCACCTTGATGCATCTCTGGCCCGGTATCCGTGGCCCCTATCTAGGGCGGCCGATGCCTTTGGCTAGGAGCCGACGTCGTGAGTCCGGTGAAGTATGGCGACTCGCAGCCAAAACGAGCCGAGCCTAATTCAGCGCGAGGGCGCAGTTCTTCGGGCGGTGGCGACCAGAAAATTGAAGAAAGTCGTCATTGTTTTTGTTTGGTTGCAGTACAACACAGCTCTGCCTCCAAAACGGCGAGGTGTAAGACCTTGCTCCTTTAACTGCATTTAAGCCGTGGTAACTGTGATACTGCGTGTACGGAGTGTTTGCGGAGCATCTATCCCGGGCTCCTAAGCAGCAGACAATCTCTAAGAAAGCGTATGTGATCTTAACTCTTGGGTAAATCCTGTACGCAGTTCTCTCACGATCCGCTGGGAATAAGCCAAAGTTAAGAGGAGGAGAAGGGTAGTGGGCAGTGTGACCATCTCCAAAATAATACTTGGCTAAACTTTCGTCACCTGATGATCCTCAACCGAGTTTCTAAGACTGGTAGTGTTTCTCATGAACCGTCAAATTAATGAACGAACCTTCAATTAATCGTTCCACCCATTCCAATGTGCAGCGGGATAGCCACCAGCACTCAGTGAGAGTTTTCTTATGTAAATGAAGGTATGACAATTATATATAGATTTTAAAATGTGTATATGAATGTTTTAAACTTGATTGATGTGATCCACAGTGTTAAGGGCAACTTTTTGCTAGATGGGATATTTGCCAAAATGAATTTATATTTTGTTTTCCTTGAAAAAAGTAATTGATTACAAGTTTGGATAAAAAAAAATTATACAAATTAATGCAAAATAAACTGTGCACCCCGAGGTCAAGCTTAGGTAAATTGGGAACTCATTTGTTATTGTGTATTTTGTTACTTAATGTTTAAATTGAGATTTCATGTGTTCTGTAAATAAATTGTTAAGTGGGAACAAAAAAGGGAGTGATTATTTATTTGAGCAAACGCAATGTACTTTGGTCCAATCGGACACCACTACACATTAACGCGGTTGAGCATGGTGGAACTATTTGGTGAGTATCTTTAATGTATTTATGTGTTTAAGTTTTATTGTATTTATGTGTAAAAATTCACCTCACCACATGGAGCACCGGGGAACGTACTTTGTGCCGTGTCGTTCGGAAACGAACCACGGGCTTTTGCTAAAGATTAACTGTTGTGTGGGAGGCTTAGCCAAAATTGCGGACTAATACTGAAGATACAGAAGTTGAGTGTTTAAATATAAACTATTTAGCGTTTAAAGGATAGACGGGGTGTACTTAAATAAATTATCAACGCAAGTAAATAAAAAAAAATGGAGTTAAGTAAAATAAACACTGAATTAAAATATATACATAGATAGGATGTAAAAAGTATATGAATAACTATGTTAAAGAGTGTGTTTCGTCTTTGGAAATATTGTGTAAAAAAAGTTTATTGTGTGTGTGCAAATTTAAATTATGTTATGAAAAGCGTAAGGCTATAACTGTAATATTTTAAAATTACCAAATTTAGATCAACAGAAAATAAGGATTAATTTAAAGTGATTCATTATGTATAGAATTTGGACTAGCAAGTTCAGTGATTAGTTAAGTGAAATAAAATAATATAAAAAGTAAAAAAAAAATAAAATAGTCTGCTAAAGTAAGTGGAAAAAATTAAAATATTAAAGAGCAGAAATAAATAGTAAGTGTATGCAATAAATGCAGCACAAGGTGTAGAGCCAGTCAAATGTGAAAATAAATTTGGAAGGGTCTTACAATATGTGTAACATTCTACAATAATGTTAAAAATTTAAATTCAGATAATATTCTGCAAAAAAAATTTTTTTTTTCGGCAATAGTTATAGAATATTTTAGAAGGTATTCTGCAACAATTTTTACGATTCTACAATAAAGTTAAAATTAATTGGAAGGTATTCTACAATATTTGTAGCAGTATACAATGATTTGAAAATTAAATTAGATGGTATTATCAAATATTTTAGTATCCTACAATAATTTTGTAATTAAATTGGAAAGCATTCTGAAATAATTTGGTAGTCTACAGTAAATATAACATTTAATTGGAAGGTAGTCTACAAATAGATATTTTTGGTTAATGTAAAGAAAATAAATATAATTATAATAATAGAAAATTTATGTAGATAGAGCAACTATTAAAATTAAGTAAAAAAATAAAATAGAGAGCACAAGTGTGTTACAAATAAAGCTTGCCGCAATATGTGCAAAACATAGGGCAGCAAAAGATATGATCAGTATTGTATTTATTGTGTATTGTATATATATATATTGTATATTGCGCAAATTGTAGTGTTGAGGTAAACTGTGTAGTATTAAGACTTAGTGTGAGGATAGGTATAATAGTTATCCAAAATGCACGGTAGTCAACAAAATCGCAAATTAAACAAAACTTCAAAAATAAATTTGTCTGGAAGAAGGCAAGTCCAGCGGATAGTAATATGTAAAATTATTGATTTTTCTACAACAAAAACAGGAACAGTATGAAAGTTTATCAGCATATTATCAGTAATGTGTCAATAAGTAGCCACGCAGTACAACGTATAAGTCTTAGCGAATATAAGTGAAATAAATAATTTTAGTAGTAGAAAATATGAGTAAAATAAATAATTTAGTGGACGTAAAAATAAGAGATATCTGAAGTAGAAATAATATGTAATACAATGATGATTTCAGAAAATTAAAATGTTTGAGAACAAAATAAAACTGGGGACTCGGAAAATTTTGAATTAAAAAGAAAATAGTAAATAAATATTTTTCCCCCCAAACAAACAAAAAAAATTTCCACGTTATACAAATGGACATTTTCAAGTACTCTGTAAGCAGGATAAGAGCAGGGAGTTTCGAACCTGCGAACTCGTAGGACAGGTGTAGATAAATAAGATGAGTACAGTCAAAAAGGGGGGAGGGGCAATCAGATAACAATAAAGAAAATTTTCAAATACATAAAATAAAAAAAAAAATTTCAAATATAGGTTTGAAGTAACAATGAATAAAATAATAAATAGATAAACAATAAGGTAATGATAACAGTAACAAAATATGAAGTAATAAATAAATACGGCCTGGTTCGCACTTTTCAATGGCAAAATCGTCAAGGTTACAGTCGTGTCCATCTGGCAGAAGGTATCGCTGAAAAATTTATATGGCTTGGATAAAATATATTCAAAACAGATATATACAGATATAATGATATACATATGGAATAGTAAATGGCATTCGGCCAGTTTTCTTCTACAAAAAAAAGGGGGAGGGGAACTAGCTCGCAAGTAAATTTAAATAACAAATAAAAATAATCAGTAATCAAAAATATCAAAATAAGTAAATAAGTTAAATGAAGTATAAGATATGGATATATATATAGCACAATAACAACAAAAATAAATACTCCACCATATACAAACCGGGCGGCTTTGATGACAGGCATTGAATTAGGGTGTCCAAATCGTTGATATCGCTGTAAAATATTTTAGATTATGACAAACAGTGCAATTAAATTGTGAAAGGATTACATTTCAAAGGTAGAGATATACATATAAATAAATAAATATAATAAAATTAGAGAGAGATATGTAAACAAAGCTTTAAAAATAATAACGGCAGCTCCGCTTACAAAAAAAAGGAAAGCTGACAGCGGGCGGAAGATGGTCGAAAAGCCAACATTTCAGACTTTGTCGGGCTCTTTCGGTGAGGGAAAATTCGTTTGGGAAGAGTATTCAAGCCAAAGATTCAAGGTCATTCTCTTTAGCGCGGAGGAAGCTTAGCATACGGGTACTTTTCACAGATAGGCATGGAGGAAATGCATTCAAAGAAATTTGTAAGAACTCATAGTAAATAAAGAAATAAATTTGTACAAAAATAGAGAATCCCAGAGTAGAGAACAGTATACAAATTTTAATATAATAATAAAGCGAATGACAATAAAAGAAAAATTAAGAATAAAAATATAAATAAATAAATAAAACATATAGCTGCGTTAGACGCATGATTTATGAGTGAACCGAATAGCGGGTATTTTATACGCGGGTCGTATATTATTTAAATACTAAAACATTAAATTTAAAAGGTGTCCTAGGTAAATCTATAGATGTTATTCTAAAAGCTTGGTTAACTCGTGAATACATGCAAATGCGCAAAAAAAAATAAATAAAATTTTAAAACACTTAGAAAATATTAGTTAGTTGAAGTAAATAACAAGTGATAATAATAAACTGAGAGAGAGATCCAGGCTGATTTTTTAACACAGTGTCTGTGACGATTGGATTTCCAGCCATGTAGCACGCAGGTCAAATGACAAAGAAAATGAATTGACTTGTAAATTAGACAGCCAAAATTCATTTCCACATCAAATGACTCACGTATAGTGAACTCACGCCAAAGAAAAAGTAAACATGCAAAATTACTTACCTGCTTTTGAAATAGTGATAAAAAGGGAGCGAAAGTGACCAGCAGTTCTTTCTCGAATGCAGTATGCGAAGATTCAAACGGCGGGCTTTCAGACTTCCGGTTCTACTCGCAGTTCGGGGAAAACTAGTTCCGCGGTCGCCATGGCTTCAACATATGTTCAGATAAACAGTGGGGGGAGAAAGCCGCATGGACTTGCAGTTGTTTGTTTTGGTTGTATTGCGCTGTAAAGTAAATTACAAATGCGCAGTGTAAAATTGTGAAAATATACAAAATGTTAAATCATATGGTACTTATTGTGTGTAAATGTATATGATTCGAACTGTAAGATAAAAAAAAATTTTTGAACTGTTGAGAGATGACAGAGGTCTAACATTTTAACTGTGGAAATGATGGAGTAATCTGTAAACAATTAATGATAATGTAAAATGTACTGTATAATATTTTGTAAACCTAGCTTGACTTCTTCTCTGTGTCAGGGGGGTGAGAATATGTGATATTACGATCACATATTTTTATACATAACCCTGGGAAAAAAAGGAAAGGTGTAACGTAATTGAAATGTATACTATGTTTTTGATTTATGTAGATAGCTAGGCCATTGAACAGACGGAATTGGATTTTGTGGCGTCGTTGGCTTGTGTGCGCACTGACATGGATAGTAAATATTCAGAGATTTAATTGCAGCAAAATGTCAAAGTTGAGCTACAAATCTTTGAAAATTTATAGCCCTGTCAGGTGTGGCGCGCGTCGGGGTCTGTCCTTGGACCACCCGATTTTGTAGAAAGCCCTCTGGTTCTTGTGTTTGAGTGGAGCGCATAAAAAATGAGCGTCGCTTCAAAAACCAATGGTGTGAAGCATTTTTGGACCTCCTCTTTTATTGCGCTTGGGAAACAGCGAATAGGAATTGGGGGACTTCCTCCCTGTATTTTTTGTCGTTCCCTTGTTTTAAAATTCTGAGGTTTTTTTTAGAAATGTAAAAAAGTTAGTTGCTTTTCTGATCTCAAGAAGATAGCACTCCAAGTGCGTGGCATCTAGGGCGGCCGATCTAGGGCGGCCGATGCCTTTGGCTAGGAGCCGACGTCGTGAGTCCGGTGAAGTATGGCGACTCGCAGCCAAAACGAGCCGAGCCTAATTCAGCGCGAGGGCGCAGTTCTTCGGGCGGTGGCGACCAGAAAATTGAAGAAAGTCGTCATTGTTTTTGTTTGGTTGCAGTACAACACAGCTCTGCCTCCAAAACGGCGCGGTGTAAGACCTTGCTCTTTTAGCTGCATTTAAGCCGTGGTAACTGTGATACTTCGTGTACGGAGTGTTTGCGGAGCATCTATCCCGGGCTCCTAAGCAGCAGACAATCTCTAAGAAAACGTATGTGATCTTAACTCTTGGGTAAATCCTGTACGCAGCTCTCTCACGATCCGCTGGGAATAAGCCAAAGTTAAGAGGAGGAGAAGGGAAGTGGGCAGTGTGACCATCTCCAAAATAATACTTGGCTAAACTTTCGTCACCTGATGATCCTCAACCGAGTTTCTAAGACTGGTAGTGTTTCTCATGAACCGTCAAATTAATGAACGAACCTTCAATTAATCGTGCCACCCATTCCAATGTGCAGAGGGATAGCCACCAGCACTCAGTGAGAGTTTTCTTATGTAAATGAAGGTGTGACAATTTTATATTTATTTTAAAATGTGTATATGAATGTTTTAAACTTGATTGATGTGATCCACAGTGTTAAGGGCAACTTTTTGCTAAATGGGATATTTGCCAAAATGAATTTATATTTTGTTTTCCTTGAAAAAAGTAATTGATTACAAGTTTGGATAAAAAAAAATTATACAAATTAATGCAAAATAAACTGTGCACCCCGAGGTCAAGCTTAGGTAAATTGGGAACTCATTTGTAATTGTGTATTTTGTTACTTAATGTTTAAATTGAGATTTCATGTGTTCTGCAAATAAATTGTTAAGTGGCCACAAAAAAGGGAGTGATTATTTATTTGAGCAAACGCAATGTACTTTGGTCCAATCGGACCCCACTATATATTAACGCGGTTGAGCCTCGTGGAACTATTTGGTGAGTATCTTTAATGTATTTATGTGTTTAAGTTTTATTGTATTTATGTTGTTGTTGTTGAGACCCAGACCGTCCGACCTACCAGAAAGGTGTAAGGTAACTGTATGGACGGCCGGGAAGTGCCACCCAATTTAGACAGGAACCCAGTGGGGGAGGCATCCACAGGGACCGTACCCTCCTTCCCCTACCACCAACCTCTCAAAAGGACTTACGGACCCACATGTTTAACGTGATCGTACTCCGCATGAACACGGCGGCATTTGTGGTAGCGTGCAAATCTAGCGCGCAAACCACGGGGATACCGCACCCGAGATGGCCAACAGCACGCGGTGTTCCGAGGTGGTCACCCACCAAGTACTATCCGCGCCCGATGCTGCTTGACTTCGGTGATCTAACGAGAACCGGTGTATTTCAGCACGTTATTGTATTTATGTTGAAGTGTTGAAAACCCAGACCACACGACAGACCCGAAGGTTTACTGTAGCTAAGTGTGTGGCCGGGAACTTTATTTTAGATTCAAAACATTACAAGACAGGTTAAAATTGAATCACAACACAGTTACAACAAGACAAATAAAAGAATGGCAACAAAACAAAACATAAAAACTATACAATACAATACAATATAAACAGCACAACAAAACAAACCACATAAACAAAACCAACTACAAAAACAAAATAAAAACCTCCACCAAAAAAGCGACACCTCAGGGGGGTCCGGAGAGCAGAGAAAATGTTAAAAGCAGAAGAGGCTCCCAGGCTGATTATGTAATTTTATTAGAAATTTCTCTCGCTATGAGAACACAGTTTTTGATCTTGTTAATAGAAGTTTTGTTGGAGCAGACACTCGAGAACCAGGCCGCGGAGTTTCCAGCAGAAGGTTTAGAAAGGTGGAAAGATTTTGTAAGGGGACAAGTGAAAACATAGTGGTCTGCGTCACCATAGGATCCGCAAGTACAGCATGAGGTTGTTTTGTGTTTAAAAAAGTATAAGTAATCGAGGAATGGGCCGTGGCCCGTAATAAAGTAAACAAGATATTTATTTGTTATGTGGGTATTAAAGTTAACATTCGGGAGATATTTTAATATTCTAGCTGGATCGTGGTTTCTGGGGGAAATATAATCATTTAAATAGTTTTGCCAAGAATTTAGGATGTCGAGTTTACAGTGTTTCTTTAATAAGGAGTATGGAAAAGGTATAGAGGTGGGGGTGCCGGAAGAGGTAGCAAGTTTAGCATTTGTATCGGCGGCCTCGTTACCCGAGATGTCTGAGTGGGCCTTGACCCAACAAAGGTTGATTAAATGTTTATTAATATTAGCTTCAAGTTTAATTTTGGACAGAAAGTCAGATTTGTTTCTAATAGATTTAAGGGCCGAAATAGAGGATTGACTATCTGAAAAGATGTTAATTTTGAAATTATTAGAAGATGCCCATTTGATAGCAAAGTGGATAGCGGCGATTTCCGCCTGAAAAACTGTGTTCCCAAGGTTGAGTTTGAAAGTAAAGGTGTTTTCTAATGTGTCTTTATTAAAAATGCAAATAGCATAACCAATTTTGTCGTCAATGGCAGAGCCATCGGTGTAAACATTGATATCAGAAAAGGTGGAGGGAACAAGAGGTAAAAGGTTAGCAATACGAAGATGGGGGGGGGATAAGTGAAGAGGGAGAATTAAAATCGAAGTTTGAAGGGGAGGGGAGGGACGGATCAGTAAAAAGGTTATTCCGGAGTTTCCAAAAATTATATTTTTTATATTGAGTATTTATAACAAAATGTATGGGAGGGATACCAGTTAAAGAATATAGAGAAATGTTGGAAGTAGTCCGAAAACCAGAAGCAATTTTTAGAAGAAAAATCCTTTGGAGAGATAAAAGTTTTTTGACCTGAGCCCCAGTCAAAGCTTGTCCCCAAATTCCCGCGCCGAAAATGATAATCTTTTCGATAACCGAAAGATACCAGGTTTTTAAAAAGGATTTATCTATTCCCCAATTATTGCCAGTAACCCGCCCAAAGGTACTGGCAAACTTAAAACATTTCTCTCTAAGGTTAAAAATGTGGGAACTCCATTTAAGATTATCATCGATTGTTAATCCAAGAAAGGTTAATTGTCTAGAAGTTTGAATTCTGTAATTTTGAATTTTAAAGGAGGGACGCTGTCTAATTTTTGATCTGTTTTTGCTAAAAACTATGGATTTGCATTTTTCTGGGGCAATAGATAATTTCAAATTTGAAAGAGAGGAGGAGATGACATCAAGAAGGTTATTGGTATTTAAACGGAGTGATTTAAGGCTAGAGGAGTAAGTGACCACCGCGAGATCATCCGCGAAAGCCTGAAGGTGATATAGATCATTGTTCAGATTAAGAATATCATTAAAATAAATACTCCACAGGGAGGGCGATAAAACCGAGCCCTGTGGAGCACCCATGGAAATAAATTTGTTGATAAGGGAAGTACCAATGGAAAGAGAAATTTGTCTGTTTGAAAGATACGAAAAAATAAAATGTTGAAAAGTAAGGGGAAGATTAATTTTTGTAAGAGCTAAAGGTAAAATGTTCCAATTGAGACTATCAAAGGCTCCGCAGATGTCTACGGTGGTCAAGGAAACAAAATGTTTAGATTTATGTGATGAAACCGTTTCAATCAGCCTGAGAGCGGCGTCCTCACAACTGGAAAGTTCTTTAAAGCCAAATTGGAGAGGATGGAGAGCTCCCACGGAAGAAAGCCAAAAATTAAATTTATTTACAAATATTCTTTCAAGGATTTTTCCAAAGGTGGGGAGGAGGCAAATAGGTCTATAAGAGGAGCAAAGAGAGGGATCCTTTCCGGGTTTGTTGAAAAATAAGATATTAGCATTTTTAAGACAGGAGGGAAAATGACGGAATTTGAAACAGAGGTTTATAATTTTGGATAGGAGAGAAGGGAAAGATTTATATAGATGTTTCCAAATTGTAAAATCCAAATTATCAAGGCCCGGTGCCTTGCCATTTTTTAAATTTTGAAAGACAATCAGAAGCTCTTCATCCGAAATAACTCCAAGACCCTCAGATGGCAAAGCGAAGGACGGAAAATTCATGAAGTCCTTATCTTCTTTAAAATGATGGTCCAACAAGCGTCTCATTTTTTCATCATGGGAGAGGGAAGGAGAGTCTGGAAAGTGAAGGTTTATATCGTTAAATTTTTTATGTTTGTGGAAAGTAAATTTGAAAAGGGATCCGAAAGCTTCACTGCATTTAGAGCAAAAGGATTTCCAGGAGTCTAATCTTGTCTTTTTTATCATTAATTTGTACTTCGCTCTGTTAAGTTTATATTTAATCAAGGCAGCCGAGATTTCGGACTGGGGAGCGGAGTTCCTCTCGAGTGACTTAATTCTTTTATAGAGGGCTGTAACAAAGTTTCTATGTTTCGACAGATCCTTATTCCACCAAGTAAAATTCCTAATTGTTTTTGATTTCTTCTTCCTAATATGTTTAATTGCACAATTTTGCGTTATATTTATGAATGTATTAAAAAATGAATCCAAGGAATGAGTATCTCCGATGTTGTCCAATAGGGAATTAAGTAAATTAAGGTTTGATTTGAAATTATATATAAATTTGCCGATTCCATAACGTGTTTTCAGATAAAAAGAATTAGGAGGGGGGGGGGAACTAAGTTAAGAGTAATTTTTATATATTTATGATCGCTAAGGGTGTCACTCGAAAGGACCTCCCAGCAATGTAAAGAATCAAACAATGAATAATTTAACAGGGAAAGGTCAGGAAAGCCATTACCAGAGTGAGAGACGAAAGTTGGACCACTGTTTTTATCATTACAGATTAAAAGGTTGTTGTTGAGGCAAAAATCAATCATGTCGAGACCTCTCTGGTCTGTGAACCCATATCCCCACATCCGAGCTCTGGCGTTAAAGTCTCTCAAAAGGAGAAAATTAGAGGTTAAATAATCAAAAATTTCTATCTCTGAAAGTAATGTATTAAAATTGTCGTGGGGAGGAAAGTAAATGCTAGCCAGATTAAGGGGGGAGAGATGGGGAAGTAAAATTTCAACAAAAATTGAAGAAGAGGATTTATATTTGAAGTTGACAGTAAGAGAGGGATTAAAAATTAAAATAACTGCCTTTTGGGAGGCAGAAATAAACTGTCGAATTCCAGGGGGAGGAGAAAGAATGTGGTTTCGGTTAATATAGGGTTCTTGGAGGCATATAAAATCGATTGAGTTATCAATTGCGAATTTAAAAGCATTTGAATGGGCAGAAAGGGAATGATTAACATTAATTTGTAAGCCAGAAATGGTCATAATTAAGAAAAAAAATAAGAAACTGGAAGACAAAAGGACAAAGCTCGGAGGGAGGGAAAACACAATAAAAGGTGAATACAGCACGGAAAAACAGAGTAATACATAAATACACTAAAAACACCAAAAGAAGACATAACTATATACAAGGAGGCAAAATAATCAAGCTTCCCTCTGAAGGGAGCGGATTTTAGCCATTTCAGCCATATATGTGCGACAGTTCTTTCTGTCATGAGTGTTATGGTATATATCGTAATTGAGTCTAGGATTATCGTCATTGGAAGTTGTGCAGTTGACACAGATTGGCGATGATTTAGTTGAACACTCTCTAAAGGTATGTCCAGGACGCGTGCAATGGCTGCAGTTGCCAATGGGATAATGACAAAAGTTTGCAACGTGCCCGTATCCCTGGCACTTATGGCACATTTTCAGAGAGATGTATTTTTTCACCGAAAAAGACCTGAAATGGTGAAATAGTTTTTTTGAGTCTAGAATGCGATTTGCTGAAGGAAGATCCACCAAGAAAACCCAATTAACACAACCGGACCTGGTCTTGAAGTTTTTGATAATACGAATGTCTCCAGATTTCAAGGTAGTATGATTGAGGCATATAAGTGCTTTAACATTCTCTTCAGAGAAGTCTGAAGGGAGGTTGAAAATAATAAGAGCTTGGCGACGGTCTTCTAGAAGTTTAAAGGTGAATTTTTCTTTAATGTTGGAGTTCAGGAAGATGGGCAATAGATTTTCAGGATGAGATTCTTTGCAGGTAACTTTTAGAGTTCCATTAGGGAGAGTCGAAATGTTTTTTATATTTACTCCCTGGGGACAGGAGAGCGAGAAAAGATCCTTTTTAAGTTGTTGATTGCCTTTAGTCCTGTCTCTGCCCTGAAGGAGGATACTTGAATACAGTCTGTTGCCAGCAGGATCAACAGAAGGGATAGAAGAAGAAGAAGAAGTTGAAGTGCCTCCAAGCGGAGCAGTTTTCCTAATAGTTTGTTGAACAGAGCTCTTGATAATTTGTGGGATCTCTTTAGTAATTGAAGATGATAGATGGTTCTTGATAATCAGTGGGATCTCTTTAGAAATAGATGAAGAAAAGTTTTTAAGACTATTGTCTATTTTGTTTTGAAAAGATGAAAGGTTTTCATTGATAGATTTGGAGAGAGATTCCAATGCAGCTGTGTCCGCCAGTCGAGAGCGTGGAGATGGCAAGGAGGAGGAAACATTACTCTCCAGAGTATGACACGAGATCTTAATATCTTTGAATTTATCTTCAGTATAGAGTTTCTGAGTTGCGTTAAGTTTAATATTTTTGGCTATATATTTTTCCAGTCTGGAGATGTTCAGAAGGATCCTGGCAACATGCTCGTTATTTATGTTGATCTGTGGAAATTCAAGGACTGTGACATTCGAACCAGGGCTGGAAGCTGCCGAAGGAGCAGAAGTTGTAGAAGGATCATCAGGCCTGAAGGAAGAAGTTGGAGCAGGAGAAGATGGAATAACTGGAGAAGAGGAAGAGCCAGCTGCAGCAGGAGTGGAAGGAGACGAAGGAAGGACCGGCGGAGGAGGAAAGACTGGCGAAGTGGAATGAGGAGGTTTGCTGGCCGGGAGAAGAACTCTTGAAGTAGCTGGTTTAAGCATGGCAGTAGACATTGGTTTAGTAGAAGGTATACTAGGTTTAGATGATGGGTTAGAAACTGGATTGGTATATGTTTTAGATGTTTTCGAGGAACCAAACGGTGCAAGAATTGTAGAAGATGTTGAAGGTTGAGATAAGATGGACTGTCGAGGAAGACGAGGAGGCTGGATGGAATGAGAGAAAATTGCAGAGTCATAAACTTGTGAGGTTCGAGGAACACTTTTGAAGTTTGAAAATTTAATGCCAGGATTTCCGGTTGTGGGAGTTGTTTCAATTGGAGTATTTTCTGTTGAGCACAATAAAGTAATAGAATCAGGAGCAGCGGTTCTCTCAGTGACCAGGGATAACGGGGTATGCAATACAGTAGGTTGGAGAGGAGGAAAGTCTTCTGAAGAAGGGGAGTACGTGTTGGGATTCATGATGATAATCAATTTAACAATATACAATATTTACAATGAATAAGCTAGAAAGAAAGAAAACTCGAAGTTTACCATAAAAAATTCCGTATCTAAAATCTGAGGTGTCGAAGAGGTTAGCAATTTTATCTCAATTTCTGACTCCAACTGCTTATCCATATTTTTTAAATCAATACTATACACTGTAGATAACATAATGATACATAAAAAAATACAAAAACATGTTTAAAAATCAATAAGAGTGAAAATAAATGCGTGACCGGGATGACGATATAGAAATGATAGGAACGACAAGCAAGTCATTCAGGAGACGCGACCGAAATGACAAAAATTAAAAGCGTGACAGAAATGACACATTTCGGAGACGTGACATAAATGACGAAAATGTGACAGAAATGATCAAACTTTACTGTTGCCACAAAAGAAAAATCGAACTCGAAGTGCCAGAAGTTAAAAACTTTTTTAGAAGATTAAAGATGGCAATCGGGCTCTTGATGCCGAACGGATAAGAAATATATAAGTTTTTATTTAAATTAAAAAATAAAATGTGAAAATTCAATAGGAAACTCAATGAGAATGAGTTTTACAGGGAAGAAGAGGCGAAAAATCGCCGACCAAGAGAAGAAGAGGACAACAGGTTGAAAGTAAAGTAGGAATATTCCAACATCTGCCGAGAACACCTGCTGTTTAAGACATGGGAGAGCTACATTATCAAAAGTAAGGGGGGATTCGAAGTATTGGAAACAGAATATGACAAAAGTGAAAAACAACAGTTTTAAAAATGCAAATTTACAATATATACAGGAACAGGGATGGCTAAAAACATATCATTTAGTGTAGTAAACATATCAAGGTATATAATTATGCAATTTAAATATAGTTAAAGTTAAAATTAGAAGGTTTAAACAGATGTAGCAAAAGGTTGTTTTGAGCACTTTTGCAATGAATCCCAATACAATGGATACTTGAAATACAATAGAACAATGAAATGGAATGTTTTGAAAATACAATAAAGGATTTTTCACCAACCAAACATCGCAGCGGGAAACCACTTATATCTACGTAAAGCTGGGGAAAAACACAACAAAAAAACACTAAACACGTTTACAATCACAACGAAATCACGCGCACACGGATCAAAATAGCAGGAACGAAAAAAAAAGCGTGCTTCCATAGTGACATGACCTGCGATCCGCCGTTATTGTATTTATGTTGAAGACCCAGACCGTCCGACTCGTCCTGAGGACTAAGAGCAGCTATTTGGACGGCCGGGTCATTGTATTTATGTGTAAAAATTCACCTCACCACAGTGATATTCAGTACATTTTATGTTCAACTGAGTTAAGAATGAAAAACACTTTTACACACTTATTTCGTACCGTCATACAAATTTTCTGAAAACTGGCAGTGACATCTCCAGAACCGGTGTGGAAATACTTGGTGAAGCCCTATAGGTATGGCTCCTATATATTTATATAGGCTGACGCAACCGCCATTTTGATTTCAAAAGGCCCAGTCAATTATCGTCTGTCTGTGCTATTTCAACGGCGCGCGCATGTTACATGGCTGAAATTCGATTCTCCAAATTTCGATGCTGAATCCACATTCGTCATGATCAAGATCTATTTACTAAACCTATCCATCACCTTCGAGAATTTGATGCTAACTCCATATCAGTCACCATTTAAACTCGATCTAGACTCTATTAAGAAACATAGATGTTGCAAATAAAATGTAAATTTTTGAATCGAAAATAATATCTCCAGAACCAGAAGAGAAGATATTTATTCCCTATCCTTTTCTAAACTTCATTCTGAATTCATATCGGTTATTATTTAAGATTCGTCTTATAGCTCAACCCGTAAAATAGACTTTTGAATGAATTTTTTTTTATTCTGAAGTGGAAAAGAAACTGGAAGTGAAATCCCTACTAAATCACCCCCAACAACATTTCAGAAGTTGATGTTGAACCCATATAAGACACCATCTAAGCTTTATCTATAGGCAATCTTGAGAAATGGATGTTTCATTAAAAATGAAAATTTTTGACCCGAAAGTTGAATAATCCTTGACCCTCCCCCTACTTCCTTCGAAATTCGATTCTGAATCCGTGTCAGTCATTATTGAAACTTCACCTACAGCAGATACTGAGAAATGAATGCTTCAAAAATGTTTTAGTAAAAATAATTATAATAATAGTATCTCTCTACGTTAAAAAAAATAGCTGAAGCCGCCGCCGTCGCTGCGGTTTGATAAATTTCTCGTTCCTCGAGATTCTTTATTTCGTACTGTAAAAACTATAGTATATAAAAATATAAAATTTCGTACACGTGTAGAGAAAGCTTTGAGGAAAACGCTGAAATAAACTGCTTTCGATATATATTGTAGTTTAAGAAATATTAAATGTTAAAATTAAAGACAAAATATTTGAGATGCGAGTTAGAGTCCCGGATAAACTAAAAACAACAAGACCACGAATTTTTTCACGTACGTACCATAATAGGTGAATTTTTGCAGGACGCGCGGACACCCCTTTTTAAATTTCGATGTAGTTTTAGAGATATTTTACTTTTTATGCACTTCTGTAGTGAATTTTCTTTTTGTATCGGCACGTCCGGCGAATTTTCTGTCTCGTACCGTAAAAACTATAGCATGCAAAAATATGAAATTTTTTGCATTTATAGAGAAATATTAGAGTAACACGATGAAATGAACCGTTTATAGATTTAGAAGTTAGTTTGGCATGAAATAGCTTGCGAAGAGAGCTCATGATCAAGGAATACAGTTTTTCGATTTCCTGGGATAAGAAAAATTCCTGCTTTTCCCTTCTGCGGAAAGTAGGCAGGGATAGAAAAGAGATTTTTGAAAGTAGAATTTTTGGAAAGATAGATATGAAGCAAGCTCTGCAAGCGCAGCAAGTAGGAGACGAAGCCTCCTGAAGGGGTTTGTGCTAGAGCAGCGAGCAGGGGCAGAGCCAGCCCCCTAGTATAATAATAAAAATGTAATAATACAAAATGTGTGTCACCGATGGGTAATGATACGATTTTATTTCAAATAAGATTCCTACCTCACGTGGTTTTTATCAAAATAAAATTTAAATACACGTATATAAAGAAAGATAGATAAATCATTTGAAACATTAATGAAATTCGTGTATTGTCTAAATCCAATGTTTTTCTTTTAACTTATACCATTAGCTTAATTTTTTTTCTATACAATATTACATGAAAAGGAAAAAAACGTTAAGGTTTTCCTCTGTTAGATAAAACAATTTGTAGGATGACATTCCTAAAAACTTCATTTCGGCTTGGCTAAAACGAAAATAATTCTTTTTGTAAACACTTTAAGATAGATTGTATGCTTTGTTTCTGAAGAAATTAATCTCCGGCTGAACGTGTTTCCTTTTCATTAGAATACTTCGTAAAGATAGAAAGAATGTTGTGGAATCAGTTTACTTGCATTCTTTATAAAGTTCTGTTTTATTAAAATACTTTTCAGTAGAAAAGCCAGTGGAACAAAAGATTATAAAGAAGAGGAAATAAAAGTTAAAAGGGTATAATTTGGGACACATTGAAACTATGCATGATGTGATAGCATTCGCAAACTTATAAGTAAAAATATTGCCTACCTCTCATACCTTATAATTTAGTTTTTCCATATTTATGACTTTATTAACGTGCGCAGCTCGATACGTCGCAGGTGTGAAGCCTGCATTACTGCTGGTGGTCGCACTTTTGAGCAGTTTCTGCAACTTTGTCCATACATTCTGCAATTTCCATCAGTACCACGTATTTCGTACCTGCTCTGCCATTTTTGTGTTTCCTCTTTTCACGAGAGAGTCATAATTGCCTCATTTCATGAGCTACCACCTAGCGGTTCACCTCTTGCGTTACGAACCTGTTTTGTATGACAAAAATTGCTTGTTTAGATGTGATTTATCACCTCTTAAAGTTTGGCCCAAGATTTCTGACTCACCCTGTAGAGGCTGGTCATTGTTCAATTAGAAGTTGTTAGATTCATACGATTAAAAATGAATTTTGGATGTGTCTGCGATTTGAGAAATCAATATTGTGCTTTGCGAATGGATATTTAATTGCTGTTTCATTGTATCGTAAGCTTGTTTTGTAACCTTTTTAGGTAGCTAGATAGTTATTATCTCTATATTGCTGTTTGCACTTACTGGTATTTTTAACAAAGCGTTAATTATACCAAAATTCGCATTCATCCTTGTATCATGATAATAAACCCACGATTCCATATGAAACGAAGTACATATATGGGCAAATAGAAATTAATGGATTCTGCTGTATTAAGCAGGCAAAGAATATATTTCATAACAAATTATTCTTTATTTTGAAGCATTACGATCTACCTTACCATACATTCCAATATCCAAGCAAAGTTTTCTTAATAAAATGCAATAACACTATTTTTTTTCTTTATAAAAGAAATACTTAACCCATATGGCTGGGCTATAGTAACCTAATCTGAGTAATAAGGTGATATAGTAAGTAAAGTAATATTAAACATTTTGACTCTACTTTAGTTAAATTCAACTTTCGAACTAAAGAATCTCGTCCCAGTAAATATATCGAAAACTCGAAGCTGGCCAGTGAAGATTCGACATTCAAATACCGGTTGAAAACCGTTGTTTAGAATGTGGTTGATGTGCACGTTTGAAAAGTCAACCGATTGGTTATCCCGGTATTGACCAGATACGTTACGGTTGTTTTTCAGTTATCTGGTTACATAGTAGAGGAAAAAAAATATTGCGGTTATCTGCGGTTATTCTGCGCGGTTTTAGACATCATTTTCAGCAAAACAAGTATTTTGTGCATCACGGGACCACGTAACCACGATGGTTGGGAGAAAATCTCGGTTATTATGTTTATAATCATACCGCTACTGAAACTAGTATTCAAACAGAAACGGTCATGATCGTGCGTTTTTGATCTAGTTTTCAAACGCTCTGGTCATGACAAGTGGCCGTCGATAATAATCGCAGAGACTTTTCAAACGCGTCCAATGGCAGTCACAATCCCGATTATGCATAGAACATGCGTTCTTTAAAATAAGTCAGTGTCTGTTCGAACGACGTTGTAAGCAACTCATGATTCAACGGCGATTTAAACCATGGATACCCACCTTTACATTTTAAGTCCCATTCGTTGATTATTCGGACGATGACCTTTATAATTAACATTAACTTTACATAGCAGACAGTATACATCTTAGGTAGTACAGACGACGAAAAAATATTTCAAATTCCTGAACTTAAATTAGTATTTTAGCCTGTCAAAGACAGGGAAACTAAAACTCTTGAAATTAAAGTTGCTGATTTTTCTTATGAGTTTCATTTTCTTTAACAACCAGATTATTATATTTAAATACCAAATGAAATGCTGACTGGCAGTCTTTCTGAGGTTATAGGAACTGGTTAAATCGGCAATTGAAACTTGTAAAAAATCTTTATTACCAAGATTATTTTTCAAACGCTTCCATTAGTAAAATATGGACTAAGATAAATGATCTTCAGGCAGAAGAAAAACTTAAAATTCTCTTAATAGCTTAATTTTGGCGGACTGTAAAATTTCAAATACTGAAACTCTAGCTCAGTAATTTAACAACCATTTTATTACTTATCCATTGAAGCTTATCCCACATCGACATTCTCACGATTCTGATTCCTTTCACTACAATTATAATGTTTTAAATTCTTTGGTTATTTTTCCTCTCACTCCAGGTGAAATTATAAAGGTTTTACAGCGTCTTGACATTAAAAAAGGGCCGATTTATGATGATTTACACCCTAAGGTTTTATAGGCCATTTCAACCACCATTTCTGTTCCTCTTAGGCATATCATAATCTTCTCATCTGGTCATGCTCTGCACCCGTTCAAAATTGGTAAAGTTTCTCTGATCTTCAAAAAAGATGATACTCAGAATATTTAAAACTATAGACCTATTACTGTCTTGACTGTTTCGGCTAAGGTTTTTGGAAAACTATTCTGTGTTAGACCAATTGAATTTCTTGATAAAAATAACATTACTCATCCCAACCAATTTGGATTTCAAAGAAGAAAATCAACTGAACTTGCAATTTAAACAGCCATAAATACTATACAGTGTAATCTTGATGTTAAACATTCGGTTCTCGGTATTTTTTTTATTTATCAAAAAAAATTGTGATACTATTCATCACCAACGTATCTTATCAAAACTTAACTGCATTGGTATTAGAGGTATAACTAATATTTTATTCAAGAACTACTTAACTAATGGTAAACAGTTCGTCCAGTTACAGAACGTTCGTTCTAGTTTTGAAACTATCCTCACTGATGTCCCTCAAGGCTCAATCTTAGGTCCGATTCTGTTTTTAATTTACATAAATTATATCTTCTATGTTCCTTTTGTGTTTCCAAAATAATTCTTGCTGATGATACGTGCTTATTTTTTGTCGATGGAAACATTCAAACACTTGTCAATCAAGTAAATTCTCAAATCCATAACTATATGAACTGGTTTGACCAAAACTCCTTAACCTTAAATACTGAAATAATTAAGTGTGTTCTTTTTGATAGGAAATATTCTGCTCATGATATAAATAATATATATATAAATGGATCCAGCAATCTTTTTTCTTTCGATGTTTAAGTCCTTGGGCGTGATTTTACATAATGGTTTCGTTCGTTACTAATTCCCCCGTGGTGAAGGGGCGACTACGCACCATATCCACAAGACCCCCCAGGATGTCTCATGGCGAAGGGGAGGAGATTTGCAGCTTCACTTTTATAGAGGTTCCCCGAAGGGCGGAAGTCTGACTTGGCCTCGACATGACAACATCCATGTCCGCTGGCGGGATTCGAACCCACAACCTGGCAATCCAGCGATCAGGCGGAAACGCATGTCCCTGACCGCTTGACCACCAGATCGGCACAGAATGATTTAAAATGTAATAAACAAGTTGACCGCATTTGAAATAAAGTAAGAAAAGCATTGGATTAGTTAGAACTAAACTATCTTCTTTACCCAAAACTGCTTTAATTATGCTTTATTACAGTTTAATTTTTCCTCATCTGCCTTATTGTAATTTTGTTTAGGGAAACACTACTACCAGAAATATAAAGAGGCTTCGCATTCTGCAATATAAATATATATCTCTTCTTAAAGATTCCTTTGATCTGAATATTCATCATCATGATATTTGTTCTCGCTACAAAATTTTGCCCGCCACTAAGATTTTTCACCATCGTTTGGCTTTGTTTATGTTTCAGCATATTCATCAAAATCAGCATTGCAGTATCATTTTCTATAATTTTCTCGATCATACTTTTAATACTCGGGATAGGAATCAATTGTTACCCCCCCCCCCTTTTTTTTCTCGTACAAACAGCTTATACCTAAATATCATTTCCACTGGCTCAAAATCATGGAAATCTTTTCCACCTTTTTTAAAATCCCTGAACCATGAAGATAGTTTTAAGAAGTACTTAAAGATGTTTCTGTTACAGGTCTGACCTATTATTTATTTGTTTTGCTAGTCGTTTCTAGTTTATCTTGTTATGGCTTTTATTCTGCCACCGACCATTGTATTAATACTAACCTGTTGCCAGTTTGGTTGGACTCGTCAGGCCTATTCATAGTGCCTGTTTCCGATGGTTCCTTGCCCCACTGATATACTTTACTTATAAGTTGAAATTGTATATGTTGCGTATATTGCGTGGCAAAATAAAGTTTATTATTATTATTATTATTATTATATTATTATTATTATAACATATGGCGCTTAGCGTCAAAAATATTCTTTTTAATCAAATAAAAGAAGTATAGCGTAATTATGCTACATATATTTAGTAAAACTACATATAGGGGGTGTAATAAATGAAACCCGGTTATGTATGCAATTATCATTTGTGACAAATCAGGATCACGGCTCTCTTTAGATTCGGTGCATTCATACACGGCAAGCGTAGGGCGACGATTTGAGAAGTACGGTATGTGGCGACTCCATTGTACGCAATTCATATCTCCCCCCCCCCCCCAGTTCGGCTTAAAACAGCCCTGTGTCATTCGTGGCGGGCGCCACGGTCTGCGTTTACAAATTCATATTTTTTACGAAGACCATGTCAATGCACGACCCCGATGTCAAGAAATAAGTCTATTTAAATACTTGCATTATAGTAAAGCTTCTGCTATTATTTCGTGACATTCAATTCTCAAGTCCCCCCCCCCTTATGTAGTGCACGAAAAGGCGAAAGGTGTAGTTACATTTATTCATATCTCTTCTGACGCAGTGTTCCTTTCTTTATCTAACGCTATATACGTATATTATATACCCCACCCCTTTTCATTTGAACAGTAACAGCGTGAGTGAGTTGCATTTTTTCGTTACATTCAAGTCCCAAGTTTACCCACTTACCTAATGCCAGGAACGGCGTATCTACAACTGTTCGTCTCTCTTCTAACGCAGTGTTCCGTTCTCTGTCTAACGCTATATGCATCATATCTCCTTCCAAATATAGAGATATACTAGGTAGGATTGAAGAGTTTTGATACTGTGCTGATATCTCCAACCCTGATTAAAGGAGAGCTGAACTATTTTACAGGGGCGTAGAGGCACACGTGACGCGAGATGTGAAAAGGAAGAAGCTGGTCCACAGTGCAGAGTTTTTCCAGATAATGCGTGTAAGTGAACTATGGTCGTTCGAGTTAGTCGAAAACGTAAATGGCATTTGAAGAACAACGTACGAATATCATAACGTACGAATATCAACGTACGAATATCATTTCATGTCCCACAGTATAGAACTAGAAGCTTGAATTTATTTGCCATTAGGAAGTTTGGGTCGAGTATTGGCAATAATTGTGCTATAAATTGCTTTTCTAAATTATACAATGGTTTCCCTGATTATCTTGATATTTTTTATTCTTCTGAGAAGGATTTTAAAGAGCATTTGTTGTGAACATCTTGTGTTTTATTACATGTATTCTTGTGAAGTGTTTTTTAATTTTAATGTTTTAACTTTTTAATGTATTTTAACTTTTTTAATGTATGTCATGGTATTTTGAATGTAGTTTTGCTCCTGCATGCTGTAACTGGGACTACGTCCTGTTGCTTGCAGTCTTTGTAAATAAATAAATAAATAAATAAATAAAAGTACTTTTAAAAAATAAATAAATAATCTGCCAGCGTTTGGGGAGATCGCAGACAGAAACATTGCACATGTTGCAGTAGGGGGTCCGGTGAGAAAGCAATGTGTCGTGCAAAGGTGTTTTCAAGGCACTCCCGAACGTCCGCGAATCCGTAAAAGACAATCCGAGGACTGGGCGGTTATCAACATCAATGAGGAAGGACACCATTCGAAAGTCTGCGGAAATTGTGCTTGACGACAGACGTCAAACCATCAACGTCATTACTGAAAAAGCTGGGATTTCGTACGGGAGCTGCCACGCTATCCTTACGGACAAGCTGAACATGCATCGTGTGTGTCAACACATTGTACCAAAAATGCTATCCGAAGATCAGTGTGATGAGTGCATGCGGATCTGTTGAAGTCCTAGATCACTCGACTGACCCAAGGTTTTCAGTGGCCGTTTGAGTGGCCGGGCATGTGGGCCGGGCTGTGGAGAGCAGATTGACGTTGCTGACAAAGATCCGACCGACATTCCTTTCAAAAATTATTACCCGTGATGAAATGTAGTGTTTCCTGTACTACCCATAAACGAAACAGCAGTCCTCACAGTGGAAGTCACCATCGTCGCCGAAGTCAAAAAAGTTCCGTTTGGACCGTTAAAAGAGGAAAGTGATGCTGGAGGTGTTTTTTTGACCAGAAGGGCTTGGTGCATTAAGAATTTACCGGAAGAGATAACAGTGAACAAGGAGAGGTACACACCTATCCTGGATCGTCGTGTTCATGCGGAGTACGATCACGTTAAACATGTGGGTCCGAAAGTCCTTCCGAGAGGTTGGTGGTAGGGGAAGGCGGGTACGGTCCCTGTGGATGCCTCCCCCACTGGGTTCCGGTCTAAATTGGGTGGCACTTCCCGACTGTCCAAACTGTTACCTTACACCTTTCTGGTAGGTCAGACGGTCTGGGTTTCAACAACAACACCTATCCTGGATCGTCTCCTTGATGCTATCCGTGAATCGTGCTCATTTTTAGAGTTGTTGTATTTATTGACACCAATACACACGCACTGGAGACTTTTCGTGCGTTTTAAACTTCTCCAATGAGCTTCGAATTAATTGAAGTCCGGCTGTCTTGAGTGTTTTAAGATGCGGAAGCGCATACTCTTAAAGTATGTATTTATTTCTGTGCAATCCTAGCGGAAGTTCAGATTATGCGTACATTTAGATGTGATTTCATATCATGCAAGTTGCTTTATTTTTTGCGTTCTCATGAGAGGTCAAAATGGATTTCTGTGTATTATTTATAAGTGAACTCTTATATAAGACCCGAGCAGCGCCGAGTAATACGCTCTAGTTTAAATAAAATTGAAAATCTGCCTGTCTGTATGTTTGTCCCATCATCACGGGAGAACGGATGAACTGAATTTGATGAAATTTTGTGGGTAGCCTTAAAATAGACCCCCCTTAAATTTCAGTCCATGTTTCGAGTTTCTACGACCAGCTGTACTCTAGACATTAGTAAAAAACAAAATTTTCGTTTGTCTCATCATCACAGGAGAAAGGCTGAACCGAATTTAATGAAATTTTGTGGATAGGCGTCATATAACGTTGTATAATTAATAACGTTATATAATGTCATATAACGTTGTATAATTAATAACGTTATATAATGTCATATAACGTTGTATAATGTCATATAACGTTGTATAATTTTGTCATATGACGTATTACAATACCGCCACAAGACGATATCTGAAAAGTCGTATGTTGCTATTTTTCCAAAATATCTCTTTCTAGTCACGGCTGCTGTTAAACCATTATAATTGGAAACCAATCTAATTAAAAAAGCGGGTGGATAACCCTCCTTGATTGCCTCTTTCGGGAAACGGCAATCACAAATGTATCTATCGTTATTTGTAAAATTCAACAACTTATGTCGTTTCATTTGATTTGTAATCAGATTTCTAAATATGTTACGGTGTAAACAAGTTGTCCATGACGTCAAATATTTGATATCGAATTTAGAGGTGTTACGTTTATCGTACATACGATAACACTGTAAGGTTGTAGGCTTCCTAATAGTGAGATTCAAAAAATCCAGACTATTAACCTCATTACATGCTGTTTCTATTAAACTTAAACATGGAGGATAAAAGTCAAACTTCATTGTATAACTACAATCCTCAAATCCGCATAGGAGATCGTCCACATAACGTAGGAATAATATCTCATCTAAAATATGTGTTCCCCTTTCATATTTATCTAAATAAATATCTGCCAGAATTGAAGAGCAGTTACCTCCCATTGGGATTCCCTTAATTTGTTTATAAAAGTTTTCTCCATTATATAGAACTGTCTCGAATAAAACCAATTCCACCAAAGCCTTGTACTTTCCGATTGTTATATATAGTTGCAAATCACAAATATAGTATGATTCTATGAGGATGTTATATAGATCCTTAATGTCTATATTATTGAAAAGGTCAGCAAAGTCATAACTCCTATATATTCTGATGTTAGGCAATTCTTTCAGCCTTTTAACCACTTCTAGGCTGTTAATAAAATAGCCATCCTGGTCATATAGTTTCCGTAAATACAATTTTAAATGATCCAATCATAATTTATTGGCCCTGGTTAAATAAGTTTTAAAACCGATGGTAACATGGACGGGATTTTTATGTAACTTAGGTATTAGCGTTAAATAGGGAAATCTAAAATTTCCCACACATATGCCAGATTTTTTGTATAATGCTTTTATACGGTTACTGATTTCCAACTGAGATTGATTCAACAACGAGTACATACTTTTATCTTCGTATGCTTGTCTTAATAGACTAACATAGTACCATTTACAAGCCATTGCAAAATTCGGCGTTACCTTGTCTACATACGTAATTACATACAGATGTTGTAGTTCATCCAGCTCTTTTTTTATTATATTTTGGTTCAATCCCCGTTGTATTACTGCGTAAGTTCCTGCGATACCATGAAATGCACTCATTCATCACTGAGACCTTCCATTCTTCAAAAGTCTCAGAGGGCAAACTGAATTTTACTGCCGCTCTTTGAATGTAATGTGTAATATCAGTTTCCATTGCACGTTTAATGGGAACGCCACTCTTAAAACGGTATTTAGTACCCAATTCAAAGTGTTTTTTAATATTCGATTTTATTAGACTCAGATCACCTGTTACAATATGTCCGTGATGTACGTCTCGGTAAATCGATGTATTACATTTGCAACTATCACAACTATCTGTATGTAAATTACTACAAATAAAATTATAATTAAAAAAACCTTCTCCCCAGTGGTTTATCATATTTGAAAGCCACTTTTAACTTCAAGTTCTTAACTGGCAAAGTATGAGCCAATAGTCTTAATATTCTATTAAAAGGAATAAAATCGTTTCGTTTATTAATATATTTCAATGTAAGATATTCGTCAATATGCTTTTTTATTTTAATATCATCTAAACCTATTCCATGTATCCTGGCTCTAAATTTGATGTAATCCAACATTATACACAAGGATTTGGACCAATCGCCTTCTGTACATTCTACATATATTTTTCTGTAATGACACCAAACCCTATTTAAAAACTTCACTCTTATTCCGTAAATCATATTCTTTAGCCATGTCTCGGGAATATCTTTTCCAGCATCTATATCACACAAAACTCCATCAATATTTTCTACTGTTTTTTTAAAGCACTTTTTTCCTTTGCATCCTCCTCGTTGTTTACGACTAGACGACGTTGTTACGACTAGTTTCGAGTTTCTTAGACCAGGGATTATCGAGATATTAATGAAAAACGGAACTTTTCCTAGGAGTTCTACTCTCTAACTCCCTGGTTCCTCCAAACGAAAAGGTTGAAAATCGCTTGTTCCAAACGGGAAAGTGAATTAAAACTTAATATCTGAGTTTGAGGGCAGATTTTTGCTCTAAATAGTCACTTTTTGAAATCATGAATTATTTGAAAAGATGAATTTAAA
>OX578148.1:15091474-15163974 GCA_951213105.1 Amaurobius ferox | reverse complement strand
AAACACCTAAAAGGGAAAAGAGTTCATTTGATGCTGTGTACGGAGAAATGGAAAAATGCATATGGACGACAGCAGGCACCTTTAAGAAAGGTGTCAGTACGGGATATGCCCACCGTGGAGTGAGATGCAATATTCCACACGTCGTTTCATGTTTTTCACAACATTAGCTAGCAGCTGTTGAGACGAGTTATCCCACTGCTCTGTTAGTGCGCGGATGAGGGTGTTCTTGTTCATTGGAGGATATTTTGACCAGCTTCCCCAAAGCATCCCAAACATTTTCAAAGTGGTTCAGATCTGGAGAACGTGCTGGCCATACGAGGCATTGAATATCCTCGCTGAGTAGACAATATTGAACAGCGAGTGCTCGATGACATGGTGCGTTGTTGTGCATGAAAATAAATTAATCACCGACAGCACAAAAAAGGCGAACATGAATCAGTAGGACTTCATCAATGTATCGTTGGCCGGTCATAGTCCCAGTTGCAACCACATGTAGGGGCGTGCGGCCATTGATCATGATGCCGGCACATACCATGATACTGCATGCCTTATATCGGTCCCTTTCCTGAATATTTTTGGACGATAAGCACAACCACTCTCACGCCAGTTCATAGGCGCTACAATCCAATGACAGACTGAACCTACTCTCATCTGAGAATAATAGTACGCAAGCCCAGTCCTGTTCGGTCCAGTTGCGATGCTCACGACGCCATTGCGAACAGGCGGTACGGTGCAGTCTAGACAATGGGACACACACATTAGGTCTGCAGGCGTATAGTACTCCTTCTTTCAAATGTCTGGCTGCAGTTTTTCGGACGATCCGCTGTCCTGTGGTAGCAAGAAATTGATTTACCAGCTGTTGAGCTGTGGTGTTCCTGTCCCATTTTTGCCTATAGGATAATGTACCTGTCTCCTGTAGGCGTCGTGCTTCTAACACGACCTCCTACGTGGCGTTTGCTACACATTCTAGTTATTTTAAATGCTTGCCACAGCCGTGAAACAACGCTGTGGACGATGTCGAACTCACTGGAAACATCTGTTATTTTTCGCCCTTCTTCGATCTTTCCAATAATACGGCCACGCAATCATCTAAGTGATATCGGGAAGACATACCGAAAATTTCAAGTTCGTCAATTCAATCTTTTCCTTAAAACTTTCACTTGGAACAACAACTGTCCACACGCGTTAAATCCTTTAAGTCTCTTCTCAGGACTATCACGTGACGAACCGATCGTGGAAATGAAAAATTTGCATGCATTTTTGTGCAATATATCGGCTACCGGGAGTGTTGTCTAGACGCAAAGCAAGCTTAACCGGGGAGTGGGGGTCACAACCCCCCGGCCATTCTTTGATATATTGCTTTCTTTCATTTTTATACTTTTCTAGTTTAATATTAAAATCCACATTGTAGTGCAGCATAGTGCCTTATTCGTGTGATTTCTGCAATATTGTAACATTCACTCATTTATACATATTTATATATATATATATATATATTTATGTAATATTAGAAAAATGTAATAATAAAAAATGCAAGTAATATTAACATCATAGATGCAAAAACACGGCCATATTGCCAATAAGAGAAAATAACAGCACCGACCCAAAATCGATAATTAATTAGAATATATATATATATATATATATATATATATATATATATATATATATATATAAAACACCGACAGAAAATAACAGCACCGACCCAAAATCGATAATTAATTAGAATATATATATATATATATATATATATATATATATATATATATATATATATATATATATATATATATATATATATAAAAAGGAGCATATATATATATATATATTTGTGATATAAAATGTAACCACAAATGAACTGATATCTGTGTAAGAGTCAAATGAAGAGGCATCTTTTTCCTCAGAAGCCTTCATTTACATTCGCCGTCATTTCACTCTCATACATCCAATTCACTCCGTAATGGCGCTCAACAGGCATGTTAACAGTACATGATTACAGCTAACAAATTTGCAATAGGCATAAGATTTCTGTGCTATGTGCCACAGAGATATGAACATAGATCTGCTTCCAAAATTCACATCGGTCTGCTCCAAAAACGCTCTGCACGGACTTTTATAGTACACTTATCAGAACACTTATACACTTGTGATACACTTCACATATACTTCTGAGGAATACTTATCTAGTATCCCGAGACTTGATAGTGGAATGGTTTACATCATTATATTCAATTACTTCATATCGGAACTCTTTAGTATGTCACCCTTCTCATTACCAAGATACTTATCCTATACTTATCTTAGCTCCAACTCTGATATTTACGTGATTACTGCCCCTATATGGTCTAAACTTCGTGACATGAAGAGTTTCTCGAGTATTAACCTCTTACTAGTGCTTACAGCTTAGGCTCTCCATTCCTTCAACACAGTCTATCATTAACTTTTATGGCTCCTCTCTCTTGATAAGTACTTCCATTAGTTTTAAGAGCTAAGAATGTCGGCTACGTCTTTGCAACTAAAATCTTCTCTGATATAGAAAATTTAAAATCTAAAAATATATGTATCATAATAATTTACAATGCAAAAAGCAAAAGTTATCAGATGAGAGAAAAGTTGATTTATTTCCGGAGTTCTTAGAAGGAGAAGCTTTGATTTTTTTTATAAAACATGCATCCCACCTGACAGAATGGCAGCGACTCGAGGCAATATTCATAGAACATTTTGAATGTGGAGCCAGTGAGTCATTTGAAAACTTTATTCAAATGAAGCTAGAGAAAGCGGAGGACTTGGAATCTTACTACAAAGATAAAGTGGATGTGGGCCGAAGTTTAGGCTTAACAGAACGAATCATAGCGGAGGCTTTAACTGCGGGTTTAAAGGCGGAATGGCAGGCTCTATTTTGTGCAAACAACACCGAAACCCCAACAGACTGGAAAAAGTTAGCCAACAGATTAAAGAGAGTCATGAAGGAGCAGGAAAAACCACCACAAACCACCAGATTATCTGACCTGGAGTGGAGTCAACGACAGGGGAGACAGCCACAGGAGCGAGTTTATACAGGACCTCACAATGCCAATTATTCCAGAGGAGTCTATGCAGTACCCCACAATGCAAATTATTCCAGAGGAGTTTATCGAACACAGCCCAGATGGCCGATCCAGAAAAAGGAAACAAACCCGAGGATACCACGACACAGTGAAAATCAGAATCAATGAAAACTCTTCCGAATTGCTGCATGGCTAGGGAATAAAAGAGCGCACATGGGACTTGTTGATATCGGGACGAACATTTCAATATTACCTGCCAATCAATTAAATACAGTGAATTATAGACTTATTGAAGAAGCACCTGATGTCAAATTGCAACAGACCAAAGGGCAGGAGAGTGTTTAAAAAATTTTTAAAATTGATACTAAAATCGGACAAATAACTCGTCCTGTAAAATTTTTTGTGATTGATACCAATATTAGATATATTTTATTGTCAGGGTATCAATGTAAACTTTTTAAATTGTATTTAAATTTTAATAATTTTAAGGTATATCAATTCTATAAGGATATAACATATCGAGGTTCATTTCCTGAATATAAATTTTCATATCATCTTGATAGTTACAATAGTGATACTGTCAAATATGTAAATAATGAGATCAGAATAAATCAGGAAGAGAAAATTAAATTAACGAAATTGTTGAATAGTGTAAATGAGATATTTTCAAAAGATAAATATGATGTAGGATGTATAAGGCTAGAGCCGCAGAAGGTTAATTTGACTTCTGAGTTGCCCTTATCAATGCGACCTTATCGTGCATCACCCAAGGATAATCTAGAAATTAAGAAACAATTAGATGAATTAATTAAAGCTGGATTTATTACTCCATCCTATAGTGCATATTCATCCCCTGTAAGTTTAGCATATAAAAGAGACGAAAATTCAAAGAATCGATTTTGTTGTTATTATAGAAAAATAAATGAAATTAGTAAGACGGATAAAGAACCCATTCCTAGGATTGATTCCGTGCTTGATCAGTTAGCTAATGCTAAAATTTTTTCTACCCTAGATTTAACGTCAGGATATTGGCACATTAAGCTTAATGAGACGGATTCAGAAAAATTGGCTTTCACAACTAATTATGGATTATATAAATGGAATAGACTTCCGTTTGGTTGGAAAAATTCCCCTGCCATATTTCAGAGAACACTAAGACAAATTTTAGATAAGTATCAAATCAGATTTGCCCTTAATTATTTCGATGATATCATAGTATTTTCTCAAAATTTCAGTGAACATATGGAACATTTGAAAACTATCTTTTCCATTTGTGAAAAAGAAAATATTAAGTTAAAATATTCAAAATGCCAATTTGCCCAAAGAGAAATCAACTTTCTAGGATACGAGATAGAAAATGGAAGATATCAGCCTAATAATGTTAATATTGAGGTTATAAAGAAGTTACAACCCCCCAGAAATGTTAAAGAATTACAAAGGTTTTTAGGAAGTGTAAATGTTTATAATAAATTCATCCATAATTATGCTAAGATTAGAAATCCTTTAAATAAATTACTCCGAAAAAATGAAGTTTGGAATTGGACCATAGAGTGCCAAAAAGCCTTTCAGCATCTTAAGGATATTCTAATTTCAAAACCTGTACTCACATTATTCAATCCAAATTATCCTTGTCATGTTTTCTGTGATGCATCCTCAGAAAGTATTGCCAGTATCATAAAACAAGAGCATCCAGATGGTTCATTACACCCTATTGCATATCATTCTAGACAGTTGAGGTCTTATGAAAAGAATTATGCCATACCGGAATTAGAGTGTCTTGCCATAGTAGATTCTATTGACAAGTACTACTGTTATTTGCATGGAAATCATTTCACAGTTCATACGGATCATGCTGCCTTAGTTTGGTTAAAAAAGATTAAACATCTGAGAGGAAGATTGTTTAGATGGTCACTTAAATTATCTATGTATGATTTTAATATTAAATACAAAAAAGGGTCTACTAATTATGAAGCAGATATGCTAACCAGAAATCCCATAGCGCATCAGACTAGATTATGCACACATTTATTAAGTTTAGGAGAAATTGAAGAACATCAATCGAAAGATAACCTTAATCATTCAAAATTTCAAAAAATTAATAATGTCTTAACTGTAAAAAAGAAAGGATTTATTAAAATTGTAGTGCCATATTCATTAAGAGCTAAATTATTAGAAAAAACTCATTCAGAGTTTGGTCATCCTGGAGTAAACTCCATGCTAAATTTAATTTCGCCGAACTATTATTGGCCAGAGATTATTGAAGATGTAAGAAATTATGTGAAACATTGTGAAACATGTCAGTTGAATAAGAAATCGAAATAGAAGAAATTTGGGTTATTAGGATGTTTACCTCCAGCGATAGAGCCTTTTGATATAATTTCTATGGATACTGTAGGAGGATTAAGTTACTATAATTCTGCAAAGAAATATTTACATGTTGTCATTGATCATGCAACTAGATATGTATGGACATTTCCATCAAAAAGTGTTACCACAGACACATATATAAATTGTTTAAGACAGATATTCCAAATTCAGGCGCCAAGGAAAATATTAACGGATAGAAATGCAGCTTTTACCGCATCCAAATTTAAGCGTTTTCTTAAAAGTTACAATGTAACTCAATTGTTAACTTCAGCTCATAGACCACAGTCTAATGGAAAAAATGAACGAGTAAATCAGACAATTATAACCAGATTAATTTGCAAAATTAACTCATTTCCAGGCAAAATTGCATGGACCAAATTGTTAGAGCAGGTAACAGCAGAGTATAATAATACTCCACATTCAGTGACTAAGTATACCCCAAATTATTTAATGTATGGGAAGTTACCGTATAAGTCTCCACTGAATAATTATGAAATATACCCATCAATAGAGGAAGCCCGAAAAATTGCAAAAGAAAGGACAGAAAAATATCATTTAAAAAATGAAATTAGATATGACATACATTTTCAAGAAGCTGATTTTAAACAAGGTGATTTAGTTATGCTGGAAGAATTTAAGTATCCCAATACAAGAAAATTAACTTCACCTTATACAGGCCCATATACCATATTAAAGAAAATTTCCAGTGTAAATTTTGAAATAGATAAACCAAACATGTTAAGTAAACAAAAAACAGAAATAGTACACTCTACGAGATTGAGACATTTTTATCCTGCAGAAACATTTGAATTAAGGAATTTAAATAAGATGGATACTTAAAATAAATACTAATTAAACAATTTTCTTTGTTAGTAAATAGGAGATGTAGGTAAAATTGATGAAGGAGATTCATATTATAGGATAGAAATTAATTGAAGATTAGATAAACTTAGTAATCTCAGAAAGAATATAATTATTAGAATTAAAAGGATTTAATATTATTCTATATATCTGTGACAAGGATATGAAGTAGGCAGAGAAACATTTTCTTGATATTCTAATTTATGGATGTGTGTTAGTACTTCAGGTGATTCTAAAATTGGGTAATATGGGACAAGGAAGAAGAAACTCCTCGATTTCCAGAAAAATTATTTTTTAAATAGTACGAAATGAGTAGCAGTAATTCGGGAAAAGTAGGAGTAGTTAGGAATTATTTGAGAAGAATAAATGAAATTTATAAGAGGGAGTGTCACTTTGTGAATTCTTTCCATACTGAAAGGATACACAAAGATACATACCAATATTTTTCAAAATACTTTAGTATTATACTAAAGAAATATTTTATTTTGATACTGAGACAGAAGAATGCCGGGAATTTTCTGCCATAATTCTGTCGAGTAATCAAACACTGTGTGAGAAGTTTTTGTGTTTCTTCCACTTTATAACAGAGAAATAAAGTTTGAAGAAATCATTATATGTAAAAATGAATGGATTATTGTATGTATTGAAGTTATTGTGGTAATGTGTATTGAGTAAGGAAATTTATTGTGTAATGATGATTTAATAGTGATGATAGTTAGCATATAGGTTAAAACAGAGTAAATGGAAAAGGAAGTAGAGGTTAGATTATTTAGATAAAGATAGGGAGAATTAAGATAAAAGATTTGAACATGGCAGAACTTAACATAAATAAAAAGTAGCGGATAGGACTTTGACTGTAAGCTTTTTCTTTTATAATTCTTTACTTACCCCCTTGGCATTAATACTGGGAGAGGATATATTAATCCCAAGTAAGGATAAGCTTTTAACTGCCAATGTTATTGAATTTAAGAGATAAGAGTAAGGAGATAAAAGTATATACAGTAGGTGCCGCTTAATGTGATCGCGGATAATGTTATCATTCGTTTAATGTTATCAGAATCGCGAAGTCCCGAACGCTTGTATATTAACACATGTTAAAAAAATCGGTTTTTGTAATCAGCGCCTTCGTTTATTGTTATCACTTTATCACTTCACTTTCGTCGTTCTTGTACCATTTTCGAATTTTTTTTTTCATTCTCTCAACAAAAAATCCAAACTCTATATACGTAAAAGTAAAGGGAGAATCCCCAAACAGGGGCCCTTTGTGCAGAAATCGCACGTGCAGGAATCCCGGCGCTTGGCGCCAGCTCTGCAGGTGGTGATTTCTCTCCCCTTTTTCCCCCTTTGAGAATGGTGTGGGCGTAGGAAAAGCGTTGAGTTCTTTTCTTATCAGTAAGCAAAGTTCTTGGACTGTTGTAAGTTGTAGAATTTTTTCTCTCTGTAAAGTTGCATTTCAAACTTTATTGCAGATGGTCAAGCATTTTAGCAATGGAGAAAAAACGCAATGATTTAACTGTTAAGGACAAAATTGACATTTTGAAACGTTTTGATAATTTACCCAAGATGAGTCAAAGAAATGCTGCTGCTGCACTAAAAATCTCTCAGCCATTACTCTGTAAAATGTTAAAGAATCGCGACGAGATTGAAAATAAAGCGCAGTTGAACGCAAATTTGAACTGTAAGCGAAGACGTACTGGGAAATGTGGAGAAGTCGAATCGGCTTTGACACTGTGGTTTGCCAATGTTAGGGAAAAGGATGCACGCATAAACGGTCCTTTAATGCGGCAGAAAGCTGAAGATCTTGCTTCTAAAATGGGCAAAAAAAATTTCGTCGCAACGGACGGGTGGTTTAATCGCTGGAGGAAAAGGGAGAACATTGTGTTCAATCGTACCCATGGGGAAGAAAAGGATGCCGCTTTTCCAGCTGCAAAGGCATGGATTTCCGAAGAATGGCCGAAAATAATCGCTGATTATTCACCCGAAAACATCTACAATGCTGACGAAACTGGACTTTATTTTCGTGCCTTGCCAGAACATACGTACCTGTTCAAAAAAATCAATCAAAGTTCAATTTCAAAAGAACGTATAACTGTTCTCTGTTGTGCGAGCATGACTGGAAAGAAGAAGAAACTCTTTGTTATCGGAAAAACCAAAAAGCCAAGATGCTTTAAGGGTGTTAAAAAATTGCCTGTTGATTATGCTGCCAATAAAACAGCGTGGATGACAGTTGCTCTATTCAGCGAATGGCTTCTAAAGTGGGACAAAGAATTAGATCACAATATCGTCATACTCATCGATAACTGCAGAGCCCATGATGTAAATGTCACATTAAAGCATATCAAAATCATTCTCCTACCTGCCAACACTACATCACTTATCCAACCATGTGACCAAGGAATAATTCGTGCAATGAAAGCGTATTACCGTGGAGAAATGCGCACTAGGGTTTTGGAAAATATGGAAGGTACGGAACAACTGAGTGCAAACGCGTTAGCAAAGAAGACGAATGTCCTTCAGGCTCTCCATCTTTTGACAATGTCGTGGGATCGAGAGTCCGAGAATACAATTAAGAACTGTTTCTCGCACGGTGGATTCGTTAAAGCGAACGAAGGTATGGATGTACCGGAATTCGATGAAACAGTACTTGTACCATCCGACATGACTGAAAATGACTTTGCAGAATGGATGTCTATAGATGAGAATGCCCAAGTGGCTACAACAATGACTGATGAAGATGTATGCCGAGCTCTATCGTGTTCTATCGAAGAAAACGATGAAAAAGCATCGGATGAAGATGAGGGCGAAGCTGAAAACCTTGTTGAGAATCCTCCAACTGCTACTGAAATGAGAGAGGCTCTCCGTGTTTTGGGACTCGGGGTGCAACACAGAGGCACTGCTGGGGACTTTCGCGAACAGTACAGATATGAAAGTTTTATAAATAATTTGCTGAGACAAAATACAAGGCAGACAACTTTGAAAGACTTTTTTTAATTGATCTATTTTAACGATTTGTTTAAAATAGTGTTTGTGTGAATCTTTTAAATCTTAGTGAATCTTTTAAATTTGTAGTAGCTGCAAAAATACAGTAAATATTAATTTTTAAAATCAAAATTTTATGTTTCTGATACTTTTTGTTTATTGTTATCAATCGGTTATTGTTATCAAATAGCATCTGTCCCAAAGCGATCACATTAAGCGGCACCTACTGTATTATGAATATAAGAATTAAGGTATTGGTATATGAATATCTTAAGAGAAATCATATATAATCGCATATAATATTATAATTATTATTTTGTGTGAAATGTTGTATTTTTATATATGAATAAGAAGAACAGAGATATTAACTTAAAGCTCAGTTCATTTGTGGTTACATTTTATATCACACACATATATATATATATATATATATATATATATATATATAGAAAAATGGAGGTCAATTTTGAAAGGTACTTGTCATCAGGACGGACGTATATTCTGAGATTAAATATAATTTTTTTTTATCAAATGGCCAGGCACTTGACTTTCATCATTCGCCTATACATCGACCAGAAACGTGAACAATTTAGCCGTCCTAGGACATTGCCCCAGGCGCACTAGAAGAGGGCGGAACACACTGCGCTAAACAACACAACATCCATGCCTTAAGTGGGACTCGAACCCACAACGCGGTGCTCAAACGATCGCTTGGAAACGCTCAACTTGACCACTTGATCACCACGTCAGAAATTAAACATAAATAAAATTTCTGTTTCTGCAATAACCAGATTAAAAATAATTCGATATGGAAATCATTCCTATTGCAGGTACCAGCATTTATGTATCGAGTTATTATGAGAGCTCGTCAACATGGAATAGCCAATATCTGGAATGCTAGAAAAAAAAAAAACTTTTTATCAGGTCCAATTTTTTGCCATGTATAAATTTGGAAAAAATTTTAGATTATCAGTTCCCGTAGATGCTCGTAAAAATTATGCCTTATAGCAAGTTTCTTGCTGCCATTGCAGACATCGGTTACTCCATAATAACGAGCGTAGAGATTCAAGCGTAGGTCAAGCATTTAACATTGAAATTTCGATTTTATAGGACATTCTGTAAACCTTTATAAAATATAGAAATCTGCTGAATATATATATATGCGATAAATAAAGAACATTTTAATAATTATCCTTGTCCTAAACGGTGCGATTTGGCCTGATTTTTTCTGTTTTGTTGATATCTCCCAAAACTCACTGAGAATTCAAGTATAAAAAATAATAATCGAAACAACTGATAGTTAAAATCAGTAGTTAAAATAATCCATATATTTGGAGTTGTTTTCAATATAAACATATATACACAGAGTGAATTTAAAAACAGGTAAAATATGAAGAAAATTGTGTACCATAAAAACAACGTCCAAAGCACACCATTTATAAAGATTTTCAAATAAGAGCTAGATGATGGGTGTGTTTCATGGGTTGACCACGCCCCCAGCAGAAATGGTGTTGCTCTAGGACCTGGACTGATATATGTATATTTTGACTTTCAGTTGTGTCTGTTACATGGATATCTCTGTAAGCCCGCACCGTATCACAAATAATATATATTTTACCATTCTTTGGTATTTTCTGCTGCAGAGACTCCTAATGAGTTTGACATATTTTGGATCCTAAAAACCCAGACGACTCACAACGATAGCTTCCAAAAGCACAGTGGTATATTTAGTTTTCCGGAAATTTGAAAATGGGGCATATTTATCTTCTTTGAGCTTTCCTGCATCTTTGAAAGATTTCATCTCACTCTCAAAGGGAACAAGTTACATCGATAATTATAGCCTCGTTTTCACTCTTGAGAAATTAATCAGGTCTCAGCTGCGATACCTCGAATGCAGTCCATGAATGATATTATCTGCAATGGGAGTGTCTCTCAAATGTCTAGTATAGATGGGTTTTGTTTCTTATTATTCAAATAAATTATTTTGCCGCGAAGAGTAACGAACCCGGTAACAATGTTTGCTATACTAATGCTTGCTATACTAATGTTTGCTATTCCATATACAATACGATTCTACTAGCTGCGGTGGCCGGAGTAGGGCGTTACGGGCTATCGCGGTCGCTTAACCCCGACCAAGTGTCCCAAGAGCGCTGTCGCAGCGATTGTGATTCTCTCCCGTATACCTTCTGGTGAGTCGGTGCTTATCTTAGAGATACCATATATACTGAAATCTATACGTCCGGGTTGACAAGGAATCGAGATTAGCCTTGCTATAAAAACAGAATAGCGTTGAGATACAACTGTCGGTAATTTCGCGTGCCTTAAACATATGATTCTACATTGAAATAAATAATTACATGAATACCATAGAACACGTAATTATAATGAATTTGCTCTATATGTATAAAAATACAGCTTATATGACAGTTCGACAAGTACTATTCAATTACTCCATATGAATATGTACCACTGAAAATACTTTATTAAAAATTATTTATTATAATCTGCATTAAAATTAGATATTTTTGTTTCATAAAACCTTTATTTTTTGACGTCATTAAAATAAAAAGTAGTTGCTTTAATCAATTAGTTGCAAGTATTATAAATCATACATTATATCCACTTAAAAGACAACATTTTGAGATGTTGAAAATATTTCTTCAAAATAACAAAGCCATTTAAGTTATGATTAAGTTGATCAAGTTATCATTAAGTTGATTTTATTTTACAAGAGAAGAAACGGTTGAATAATAAGTTTATCTTATATCGTAAACCGATCTATCATCCAAAACCATCTAATGAATACATCAAAATCGTGTCGTGTAAAAAATAAATAAATTAATATTATTCTTCACAATCATCACCAAATCAGTCAAATTACTACTCAAAATCATTATTGGAATTACATTACAATCATCAAGTTGGAATTACAATTCAAAATCAATTAAATGCAAACTATCGCTAAACGCGATTGAATGCTATCGCAGTAGCCGATAGCGTTACGATCCCCCGAAATTAATCAAATAAATCACAATTACTTATGTTACTAATCGCCAAAATTTTTCGAATAGTTTTTGAACTATTGAGCTTGGTAAATGATCTGTTATTGGTCAAAAAGTATTCGAATAGTTTTTGAACTATCGGGCTTTGTAAAAGCTCTGTTATTGGTCAAAAATTATTCGAACAGAACTTTACTACTATCGAGTGGTTTGAAACTATTGAGTGATTCGATAGTTCCATTTGAATGAATCCAATCACTACCACTGAGTTTGTGATGCTACAAACCAATAGAGATTAACCCATTTACATATTTATATTTGTCTCTTATAATTTGCAAGCTCTGTATTACTATAATCTTTTATTTATTCTAGAATGCTCTCCAACAACATATTGAATATTTATAGTTACAGTTAAAATTTCTTTTCTGGAGAAATCTATACTGGTGAAAAAGTGACGTTGTGGTCCAATCCGGATTCAAATTTTTGATTTCCTCTTTAAAGAAGATTGATCTGTATTCCAAATTTCTCGATGTGGATCACTGGATCCATTGAATGTGCTGGTTCGATCCGTATCCAAATTCCTAGCACCAGCGAAGAATAGGGAAATCGTTTTTCTTTTGACAAAGATTTACAAGCAAAGAAATATCAACTAGATCGCCTAAAGTTTCAAAAACGCATACATGATTTTTATATATAAAGCAAGACATTAATTTTTATATATACATTGCGTTTCAAAATTTTAGTTTAGTGCTTTTATTTGGGCATGAGATTCACGGTATCACTGTCTTAATACAGAAATCCTAGAATTATACAAAAATCCTGGAATTATTAATGTTAAAATCCCATCTGGATTTATGTCTGTTATTTTAACTTTTAAGTTTTGATAATATTACATAGTGTTACTGCACTTTTTTCACTAATATTCCAGGGATTTCATAAAATATTTGCTTTAAAATTAAGGGCCAGTTTATTAATTTTTTTATGCGAGATCCTGCGTCACATTTAGCTATTTGGATATATCAATAGATGTATCAGTAAGCTTAAGCTGCTTATTAGTTTTGCTTAATTAAATTGCTTTGAATACAATAGCAACTTTCTGGAACAACCGTTTTAATTAGGTATGCCAATTTGACTAAAACATTTTTTATTTCTATAGATATTTTAGTTTAAATTATTTGGGTAGATAACAAAACCATGCATTTTAACTCGCATAATTTTGTCTCTGTGTAAATCTCGCATTTTGTATCAAACCATATTATATGTAAAACTAGCAAATGCAATAGATTGCCGCCTCGATGACAACGGTTAGGGATGGTAATCCCTTTATCCAAGGATTCCAGTGAATAACCTGATCATGAAAATCTGGGATTAAAATTGCTAAAATTCCGTGATTTATCCCAGTTATTTTAATTTTTAAACTAACTAGGGGACCCTGCGCCCTGCACGATAACCCCAAAAACTCGCTTAACGAGTCGAGAGACTTCAACTTCCACTCGCTCAAGCTCTCTGAATTCGCTTTACGAGCACTTTCATGCAGCTTGCTACACAGGAGTAATCCCCTCGTTGTGGGCCGTCCTTGTTTACTGACATTCACCACCCCTAGAGCTTCTAACACTTCGCTAGCTCTTTTTATCTGAACATCGCACACGGCCGCCTACGTTTCCCATGTTCCCATGTTCACTGACGCTTGCAGATTCACAACGATGGCTTCCAAAAGCACCCTGGTATATTTAGTTTTCCGGAAATTTGAAAATGGGGCATATTTATCTTCTTTGAGCTTTCCTGCATCTTTGAAAGATTTCATCTCACTCTCAAAGGGAACAAGTTACATCGATAATTATAGCCTCGTTTTCACTCTTGAGAAATTAATCAGGTCTCAGCTGCGATACCTCGAATGCAGTCCATGAATGATATTATCTGCAATGGGAGTGTCTCTCAAATGTCTAAATGTCTAGTATAGATGGGTTTTGTTTCTTATGATCCAAATAAATTATTTTGCCGCGAAGAGTAGCGAACCTGGTAACAATGTTTGTTATACTAATGCTTGCTATAACTATGTTTGCTATATCATATACAATGCGATACTACTAGCTGCGGTGGCCGGAGTAGGGCGGTATGGGCTGTCCGGTCGCTTAACGCCGACCAAGTGTCCCAGGAGCGCTGTCGCAGCTATTGCGATTCTCTCCCGTTTACCTTCTGGTGAGTCGGTGCTTATCTTAGAGATACCATATATACTGAAATCTATACGCCCGGGTTGACAAGAAATCGAGATTAGCCTTGCTATAAAAACAGAATAGCGTTGAGATACAACTGTCGGTAATTCCGCTTGCCTTAAACATATGATTCTACATTGAAATAAATAATTACATGAATACCATAGAACACGTAATTATAATGAATTTGCTCTATATGTATAAAAAATACAGCTTATATGACAGTTCGACAAGTACCCTTCAATTACTCCATATGAATATGTACCACTGAAAATACTTAATTAAAAATTATTTGTTATAATCTGCATTAAGATTAGATATTTTTGTTCCACAAAACCTTTATTTTTGACGTCATTAAAATAAAAAGTATTAGCTTTAATCAATTAGTTGCAAGTATTGTAAATCATACATTATATCCACTTAAAAGACAACATTTTGAGATGTTGGAAATATTTCTTCAAAATAACAAAGCCATTTAAGTTATCATTAAGTTGATTTTATTTTAAAAGAGATGAAACGGTTGAATAATAAGTTTATGTTATATCGTAAACCGATCTATCATCCAAAACCATCTAATGAATACATCAAAATCGTGTCGTGTAAAATATAAATAAATTAGTATTATTCTTCACAATCATCACCAAATCAGTCGAATTACTACTCAAAATCATTGTTGGAATTACATTACAATCATCAAGTTGGAATTACTACTCAAAATCAATTAAATGCAAGCTATCGCTAAACGCGATTGAATGCTATCGCAGTAGCCGTTAGCGTTACGATCCCCCGAAATTAATCAAATAAATCACAATTACTTATGTTACTAATCGCCAAAAGTATTCGAATAGTTTTTGAACTATTGAGCTTGGTAAATGCTCTGTTATTGGTCAAAGGTATTCGAATAGATTTTGAACTATCGGGCTTTGTAAAAGCTCTGTTATTGGTCAAAAATTATTCGAACAGAATTTTACTACTATCGAGCGGTTTGAAACTATTGAGTGATTCGATAGTTTCATTTGAATGAATCCAATCACTACCACTGAGTTGGTGATGCTACAAACCAATAGACATTAACCCATTTACATATTTATATTTGTCTCTTATAATTTGCAAGCTCTGTATTACTATAATCTTTTATTTATTCTAGAATGCTCTCCATCAACAGATTGAATGTATATATAGTTACAGTTAAAATTTCTTTTCTGGAGAAATCTATACTGGTGAAAATGTGACGTTGTGTCCCAATCCGGATTCAAATTTTTGATTTCCTCTTTAAAGAAGATTGATCTGGATTCCAAATTTCTCGATGTGGATCATTGGATCCATTGAATGTGCTGGTTCGATCTGTATCCAAATTCCTAGCACCAGCGATTATAGGGAAATCGTTTTTCTTTTGACAATACAAAGATTTACAAGCAAAAAAATATCAACTAGATCGCCTAAAGTTTCAAAAACGCATACATGATTTTTATATATAAAACAAGACATTAATTTTTATATATACATTGCGTTTCAAAATTTTAGTTTAGGGCTTTAATTTGGGCATGAGATTCACGGTATCACTGTCTTGATACAGAAATCCTGGAATTATTAATGTTAAAATCCCATCTGGATTTATGTCTGTTATTTTAACTTTTAAGTTTTGATAATATTACATAGTGTTACTGCACTTTTTTCACTAATATTCCAGAGATTTCATAAAATATTTGCTTTACAATTAAGGCCCAGTTTAATAATTTTTTTTATGCGAGATCCTGCGTCACATTTAGCGATTTGGATATATCAATAGATGTATCAGTAAGCTTAAGCGGCTTATTAGTTTTGCTTAATTAAATTGCTTTGAATACAATAGCAACTTTCTGGAACAAACGTTTTGAATTGGATAAGCCAATTTAACTAAAACATTTTTTATTTCTATAGATATTTTAGTTTAAATTATTTGGGTAGATAACAAAACCATGCATTTTATTTCGTATAATTTTGTCTCTGTGTAAATCTCGCATTTTGTATCAAACCATATTATATGTAAAACTAGCAAATGCAATAGATTGATGCCTCAATGACAACGGTTAGGGATGGTAATCCCTTTATCCAAGGATTCCAGTGAATAACCTGATCATGAAAATCTGGGATTAAAATTGCTAAAATTCCGTGATTTATCCCAGTTATTTTAATTTTTAAACTAACTAGGGGACCCGGCCCCCTGCTCGATAACCCCCAAAACTCGCTTAACGAGTCGAGAGACTTCAACTTCCACTCGCTGAAGCTCTCTGAATTCGCTTTACGAGCACTTTCATGCAGCCTGCTACACAGGAGTAATCCCCTCGTTGGGGGCCGTCCTTGTTTACTGACATTCACCAACCCTAGAGCTTGCTTCGCTAGCTCTTTTTATCTGAACATCGCACATGGCCGCCTACGTTTCCCATGTTCCCATGTTCACTGACGCTTGCAGATTCCGGGGTCTCTGCCCTTCTTTGGCTGACGGTTACCCCCGTACCTCGATTCGCGATTCAAAAGGTTTCGCCACCTACTCTCTGCCTCTCGTTGATTTCGTTCGCTAGCACTTTCGTGGTGCCTGCTACGCAGAAGTAATACACCCATTGGGAACCGTCCCTTGTTAACTAACATTCATCAACCCTGTAACTCGTTTAGCGAGCTCTTTCAAGGATTCCGCCCTCCATTGGTTGTCGCTAATTAATCGGAGCTCACCGCAGACGTGATGCACACGTTGGGGCCTCGCCTAATTATTAGTTGACGCTCACCTAATCCTTACTTCCTAACTTCCTTAACTTCGTGAACAATATCACTAAGCTTAGACCTAGCACGCTACGCTCCCCAACTACGAATCTCGTTTTCTGAGTTGAGAGGCTTCGTCTTCTAATTCCTGGCGCTCTCTGTGCCTGTATCGCGAATCTTTTCGTACCGCCCGATATTAAGATCGACTGCATGTTGTCTTCAGAATAATCGCCAAAGTTTTATAAATGCCAAGCTGGTCAAGTAGAAAACTGTTACAGTTCCGCAGTAAAGGCGGCACCACAATACTCCCCCCACAGACTAAACATCAGCCTGAAATCATACCACTGGATTAGACCACCGGCCAGACCTAGCCAAACTATGGCAGTTAGAAACGGGAGTATCAAGCAAATTGGTGCGCTCACCTACTTCGGGAATAGGAAGATAAGCAGGTTTGACTCTGTCAGCAAGGTTCTTTACTAGGTGATATGCAATGTTTACTCAAGTGCAATTTCAACTCTTTTAATTATATATATATATATATATATATATATATATATATATATATATAAATATATATATATATATATATATATATATATATATATATATATATATATATATATATATATATATATATATATATATATATATATATATATATATGCAGGGTGTACCAAAAACATTGACCTCGATTTTTATTCCTTAAATATTGATCTTAGACATATAAAATAAATTACAAAGTTGCTTAAAAAAAGGTACAGAATTTTATGAAATCAATTAAACTTTTCAGGGAATTAAATTTGAAGAAATACATAATAAATTTTTATACGAGCCCTGTACAAAAACATTTCCAATAAGTAAAATGTGTCCCATACGCTAATAAGGTGATTCAAAAATTTCAGCTTTTTATCATAAAAAGTCCCAAAGATACGTTTAAACAAAGTTTGTGAGGGATTAATCACACAGTAAAATGTAAAGGTTTACAGCAAGAGTGCAAATGACCCAACGCAGAAACGCATCATAGCAAATAATAGCTGCCTTTTATCTTTAATTGATCTTTGGCATGGATGGAAAACATTTTGAACAAGCTTTATAATCTTTGTGTAAAGTTATTATTTCTACACAGTGTAGATACCTTTATACCAATAACTAACAAAATTATTATTTATTTATGCAATCATTATTTTTTTTCGTAATCTGTGTATGACCCCTGAAACGCAATCTGCCGACGTGATTTTTCCCTTCTGTGAACCCATGTCGATGTATCGAAAAGTGGTTTAAGTCAGCATTTTTGTCTTTTCATATCTCTGGGACTTTTTATGATAAAATGCTGAAATTTTGTACATCACCTTACCTTTTTTTACGCAACTTTGTAATTTATTATATATATCTAAGATCAATATTTAAGGAATAAAAGCAGAGGTTAATATTTTGGGACACCCTGTATATATATATATATATATATACACTAATAAGGTGATGAAAAAAATTTCAGCATTTTATCTTAAAATATCCCAGAGATATGAAAAGACAAAAATGCTGACTTAAACCACTTTTTGATGCATCGGCATGGGTTCTCAGATGGGAAACATTATGTCGGCAGACGCGTTTCAGGGGTCATACACTAATTTCGAAAGAAATCAATGATTACATAAATAAATAAAAATGTTGTCATTTATTATTACAAAATTATCTATACTGTGCAGAAATAATAACATTTACACAAAGATTACAAAGCTTGTTCAATATGTTTTCCATCCATGCCAATACAGAGCTACATTCGCCTGATCGCACTTCTGCACTCAATCAAGTTCTTGCTCGGTGATGTCACGACAACCATCACGACAACCAGGTCACGACAACCATCTTGAATGCCTTGTGGCAACTCTGCTTTATTTTAGGGAGGTGACAGATAAACAGTCATGGGTATACGACCCCACAAATAAAAATCCATAGCCGTTAAATCAGGCGATCTAGGAGGAAATTCAGCTGATCCATGCAAGCCAATCCACTTGTCTGGAAACTCGTTATTTAACCAGTGTTGAAGACCCAAACCGTTCGACTCATCCGAGGACATAGAGCATCTATTTGGACGGCCGGTATTTAAGCAGTATGTCATAACTGCAGTATGGTGAGCTGCAGATCCGTCATGTTGAAACAATACGTGTGGAAGTACTGTTAGGGCAGTTCATCCATAAAATCAGGAATAACCGCATTCAGAATCTCATTAACATATCTGTCACCCGTTAACGTACCATCATACAGTATAGGTCCGAGCAAACGGTTTCCAAAAATACTACACCATACATTCACAGAAAATTGCTTCTGATGATGAATATCGCGTACCACGAATGGATTTGTGTCAGACCAGAAGTGCTCATTTTGAGGATTTATGTATCAATCTTGTTTGAACCTGCATTCGTCAGTCCAAATTAAGTTTTTCTGGAAAGAGGGTTTTGCATCTTCCTGATGTAGAGCCCAATTACAAAAATCTAGACGACGTTAATAATATAGGCTCCTGTCCGTGCACACCATGAATGTTAAATGGATGCCATTTATTCCGTCTCAGTATTCTCCACACTGTTGCACGTGGTATGTTCATTTCCGAAGCAGCGGTACGAACACTACTATGTTGAGTGTTGAAAACCCAGACCACACGACCAACCCGAAGGCTACTATGTGGATGCTAAGGAACACTACTATGTGGATGACTGCGTCCAAATATTAATTTCTGCATCAGTTGAGTGAAGTCTGGGCCTACTTAGTCCACCTAGACGATGTAGGTTTCCTCTTTCACGCACTCGTTGCACCAATCGGGAAATAAATTTCCCAGAAGGATGTCGAGAATTGGGAAAAGTACGGTGATATTCCACTGCAGTTTCGTTAGCATTGCTATTGCTTAAACTGTACAGCATAAGCATTTCAAAAAGTCTTTCGTTGCTGTATTCCGACATACTGCCGGTACAGGCGAGCTAGTCTCTCAAAATGTAGCAGAAATGTGAAATATTTAAGAGTCGCTCAGACTGCCTGGCTGCGCACTCTACGCTTGTGCAAGCCAGGCGATTAATCAATGGCAGAGCAAAAACAACGTTCTCATGTGATGATGTGTCTGTTGAGATTATGTGACGCACCGATCAGAAGCAAATATTTACATATGCATACATTTCTAAGCTGTTTCAATGTTCATTTTGATTCTGCCATTTCCAAGTTTTATTCTGTAATTAATCATGTAAAATTTTAAGGTATTTCTCAGGAAGCATATTTTTGAAAAATTGTAAATAAATCTATAGATAAGAGGCATATATTATTTGCCTGTGATGCATTTCTGCATTGCGGCTTTTGAACTCTTGCTGTAAACATTTACATTTTGATTTGTGATTAATCCCTCACCTTTGGTCATTTTTATTGTACTAATAATCTCGAAGCGCAGTTTTTTCTAATTGAACTTTTTCTGCTGGAGGGGATCATTTGAAAATCCAGATTTCCTAATTTTTTGTCGTCTTGCAATAAAGTGCGCATTATAATGCTACTTACTGTCCTTTCTAATAATTTTACTAATTAGATAGAGTTTTACTAATTATATGTTTCTCATAATTATGCTATTAAGTATGTGCCTGCGAGCATTCACCAACAAGATAAATTTCTGAACTTGAATTATGAAACACTCTGCATCTAGAAACATATTACTTTCAATGGAAAACTTTGTATAAAAACCATTGTCTTTAATCGTTTTCATAGCTTAATATCAGTATTTGATTACATTAAGTAAGTTCATTTTTACTTCTCTCACTAAAGGGGAAAATTGTTTTCTTGTCAAAAACTCTTTTCAGCGAAATTGTAAAAATGAAAAACATTTCCGAAGGTGTATATATTACGAAAAACCACGTCACCAAATCGAGGTTTTTTTTCCATCGAAACTATTAAACCAAATGAAGCCAAATTTTGTTCAAATTTAGGATACTACATAAAAACGAGAACAGGCTGGATGTTTTTTTTATTTGGCGCTAGTCATTTACAATATGAGCAAATTTGATTTTTATATTAACATATTAGAAACCACTAAACGTACTAAAACCGAATTTTGTACAAAGGCAGAGTGTTAAAAGTAAAATAATAGAGATTTTATTTTTTATTGTTGTTCTTGTCGTGCACATTTTAAGTATACATTTTGCACAATCACATTTCGTAACTGATTTTTCTCTAAAACTACTAAGTCGACTGATACCAAAATTTGTACCTTAAGCTTCAACATGAATGGGAAAGCATACTTCACTCCTTTTCTTTTTAGTTTTATCTGTATCAGTGCAAAATTTCAAGTTTCTACCTTCAGCGGTTTCGGCTGTATAATTCATAACTCAGTTAGTCAGTCACACTTAGCTGTATGATATAGATTAAAATAACCGTCGATATATATATAAAATAAAAGTTTTAATTATTAAATTATGATTACATACTTTAATTGATTAAACAACATATCCTTATCACATATTTAAATCACTTATCTTAATCAAATTATAGAATAAATCAGTGCTTTAAAATGCCGACAAAATTCTATCAGTCTAAATTTACAGTCTGTCTAAATGTATAAATACTATCAACATTTGTATGTATTTTGGTTCGAATTCTCCTGAATCGGCTAATTTTAACACCATTAAACTTTTCCAATGCTATCATTAAATTCCAATTCGGAGGACACCTGTGAACTTGGCTCTAATATGTAAATTAAACGCATATTCGAGTCATTTAAATGCATAATATTTCATTAAAGGCTAACCTACGACATTATTCATTAGTGAAAGTTTCGAAATAGTTCCTTAATCTGTCTATCACAGCTTACCCTTTTGATCTAAACATATTTTACTATCTTTTGTAAATTAAAATAAAAGCTGATATTCCGTTTGCAATTTGTACAACTATCGATTTTTTAAATGTATAAAAGGACTTATTATCTGTGTTTATCCTACAGTAGAACTTACCGGGCATTGCCAGGCATTGCCAGGCTTCTAAATATATGTCTCACGGAGGTAAAAGTAAGGAGTTAAAACTTCATATTAAGAAAACGCCAATATCGTTTGAGACAATAAATCAGGTGGCCCAGGGATAAGTAGCCCTGCATTGTATGCATTTCTATGACGAAAGATCGAAAATATTTATTTAAACTGTCAATTTTGTAAAAACAAATTATTAGCGTAATGCAAAGTAGAACTGAAATAATAAAGAATATTCCTACGCATTCAAAATTACTTTACCTTTCAATTAATTTTTATTTCCATATATTCTGCATTCTATGGTAGAAATCTGAAAAATACTGTCTTATTATACTCATAATCAATTAACCGTTAATATAAAAATAATCAAAAATACATATACTAAATACTACGCCTTTTTGTTGTGCCATTCAAAATTACTTTACCCTTCAATTCATTTTTATCTCCATGTATTCTGTATTCTATCATAGAAATCTGACAAAATACTGTCTAGTTATACACATAATCAATTAACCGTTAATTTAAAAATAATCAAAAATACATATACTAAATACTACGCCTTTTTGTTGTGCCATTCAAAATTATTTTACCTTTCAATTCATTTTTATCTCCATATATTCTGTATTCTATCGTAGAAATCTGAAAAAATACTGTCTAGTTATACACATAATCATTTAACCGTTAATTTAAAAATAATCAAAAATACATATACTAAATACTACGCCTTTTTGTTGTGCCATTCAAAATTATTTTACCTTTCAATTCATTTTTATCTCCATATATTCTGTATTCTATCGTAGAAATCTGAAAAAATACTGTCTAGTTATACACATAATCATTTAACCGTTAATTTAAAAATAATCAAAAATACATATACTAAATACTACGCCTTTTTGTTCTGCCAACTAACAATAACAGCTAATTTAGTAACACTAGTGACGCCTAGATATAATTCTGAAAGCATTGTGGCATTTTCAAGCGTTTCATTCATGAAAGTTTTATTTTCTTCTTTCTAACTCCATGAGACGTTCACTACGTATACATAGTTAAATAAGTAGCCCCTACATAAATAATACATTTGAACACAATTTAAAACGGCTTCGATTTCAAAATTGCATGAATCAAATCGCACATGCTTTCAGCAAAAGCAAAAAAATATGAGAATCATAATTAAACGTGCAACTTCTCACAATCCAACACACAGCTTGCTCATGTATACGCGAAATCTGGTCATCTCTGTACAGGCGAGAAGGCGAGATTTATTCATGCATCTCTCTTGCAGCCCATCCCAAAATATCCATCACCTACAGCGAAATGTTTCCTCCGTGTCAATCTGTGAGAGGTTAGAGCGATCCGAGATCCTTCGTAATTCGATCTAAACATCAAAGACATACTTTGGGAAAAATTAGAATTAATCACCGGATGGGTTTATGAAATTATTTTTTTCTGGAGTTGTCTGTGATATATTTCGGAGCTGCCGTTAAAGGATGAACGTTGGATGACATGTTACTTTTTTTACACCGTTATGTAAATTGCTGTAGAGGATTTAAAACGCATGAAAAGTATATATAGACATATATTTTAATCTCCAAGATAATATGTCTAGTAATTAAGTAGTCTGTGATAATTTAGTAGTCTGTGATAATTAAGTAGTCTGCGATATATTTGACATGTGGGTAAAAAAAATCAACAATGGATGGCAAGTCGAATTCTGCATATCTTTATAAATTTCGGAAAGGTTTAAAACGGAAAGTTAAAGACTATATATGTTTAAAAATTTATTAAAATTTGTCTATTTATTGTATAGATTCCGTTCAAAGTATGTTTGAAAAAGTATCTTTTCATTATTCCGATGGTGTCAGGATGGAAACTCTATTATCACTTTTTAGATTGCTAAGGAATCGATTTGTGCGAATAGCGGCCAAAATAGTTGGACTAAAACATAGAAAAACTAACAAAATAAATTCGACATTTAAAAAAAAAATAAAAACGCCGTGGTGCACTTATGTGGACTCTGGAGTATTCGTGTACCAAATTTCATTATTGAACGAAGCTCAGATTTCCCGCTACAGACTGCACAGACACACAGGCATCTTTCTTTGGTAAGTAAGGTAATATAGGAAAATGTATCTGTGTGTGTGTATGTGCAGTCTGCAACGGGAAACCGTTGTACGGCCGTTAAACTTTGTACGGTCATGAAATTTGGTGTATAGGTATTTCAGTACCCGAATAGGTATACCTCGGAGTTATTCTTTTAAATTTCGAATTAGTTTTTTAGTTATTTTATGTTTTATTCCGATTTATAACGATTTTGGCTGATATTCAAACACATCGTTTTTTTCAGCGACCTAAAATATTATCATATAGTTTAGATCTTGATACCATGGAAGAACGAAAAATTATCTTTCAAACAAACTGTGTACGGAATTCATACAGTTAATAGACACATTATCGTAGATTTTCAAAAAATATATATACTTTTCGTGCGTTTTAAACCTCTCCGATTTTTTACATTGCAGTGTAAAAAAATTAACGCGCTATCCAACTTTTATCCTTTAACTGCAGCTCCCAAAGATATCATCACAGACAACTCCAGAAAAATGAAGCAATTTCATCCGTTGATTAATTATAAATGTAAGTAGTAAATGAGTCTAATCTTAGATTTTATGAATAAATTGAACCATTATGGAGCGGACCCCTTTCAAGTTCAAACTACTGGGGCATTCCTTAAAGGGGAAGAGCATTTTTGGGGGAAGGAGCTTTTCTACCTACCACAACCACCATCATGTGTCCTTTGTTATCTCATAGTTTAAATACGGAGCACAGGCTATTTTCAGCAAGCAATGAAGTATTAGCCCTTATCAGAGTATAGCCATTTATCAAATTGCAATTTCGAATAGCCATTATTCAAATGCCATTGGTCTGATTGCGAATGGAAAATATTGAGTGCCGGAACGATTTTTGTTCAAAACAGATATTTCGGAAATAGAGTTGTGTTATTTCTATCCTCATTTATACTATTTTCATGGCGGGCGTATACTAAGACCCGGGCAACGCCGGTTAATTCGTTTCAATGTCTATATAAACATTGATGAAAAATTTCCTGACCCATGTTTCACTCACTTTTAAAAAAATGTGCAATCATACTTAAAAATATCTTGTGAAATCCTTCATGCAGTTGGTATACGATAAATTGTTAAAGATCGAGTTACAAATAATTAAAATCTAAATATAGTTTATGTGTTTGAAATTTCTTTCGTAAAAATAAAAGTGCTTATTTCAGTAACTGCACCCTTAGGATAAATAAACATAAAATACGTTTCATTTTTATTTTCTTTAAATGATAATGTTCAAAATTCTTTCATTCTGATATTTATTTTCAATACTTGGGTACTAAACATTTAAAATATTCTACGTCGAAATTTAGCTAGATTCTAAATCGGTGAAAATAATTTTGGGATTTGTACTTTCAATGTATGTGGTGACTCATTTTTCTTTTATTATGAATGTCAAAATTAATAAAAAATGTTGATAGATATTTCTACTTTTCAATATATTTTACGAATTCAGCATGATTATTTTCAGAAGTTTCATACCGACTATATTTACACTAATCATACACTAATCAGTACCAAGCATATTTCAGAATGTTAGGTATATAGTAAGTTATTTGAAAAGAAATTGCAGAGATCACTTCAATGATAAGAGCTTGCAATTCCATTCTGGTAGACCCACCTGCCTACTTGGGGGATCAAATTGTGAGCGAGCGCCCAGCTAAAGAGGATGTATCTTAGGATATCAGAATTATACAGGTTCAATTTGTGTAATAACCTGAAATACTCCATTGAAGGCGGATAAGATTTGATTGGTTGGACCCTAGAACTCAGCCGAGGCTTCTTATCGGTGGATTCTTTAACATCGAATTTGAAGAAGGGTGAAAAGTGTTTCTTTTCCAGAGGTGTGAACTGGTTAGAATTTAAGAGCGTTTTATAGTTTTCAATTTTTTTTGTATATGTAAAAAGAAAAGCGTTTGAAGTAAGTTAGGATAGGTCGGTTTAGATACATAAAAAAGGTTAATTTAAAATGACGATTACTCTTGGCCTATTATTATGAGACTTCCATACTTTTACTTATAATAATAAATTTATTTTTTTTTAAATATTTATTTTCAAATTTTAATTGTTTTGGTTTTTAATTTTAATTATTCTGAAAATAAACAATTCAATAGACAATAGCATATAAAATATGAAAACGTATCAACCGGTTTCTAAGAAACAAAATTTTCTTCGACAGCATAAATGATATAGACCACCAGTACCAACATAGGCGGGACCATATCTGTACAATTTGGACATATGTGATCTCGTGAATTTGATAGTCGCGATGCCAAAACTTGAGTTTCGTTCACTTTGAATATTTTAAGTTCGGGGTTATTTTATTATATTTTTTAATTTAAAATATATTTCATTAAGTTTTTGGTAATTTAAAGTTTTAACAATTTTGTCCACTTTCCAGTAGTGTAAATTTTAAAAAGTTTTTATTTACTTTACAAAAGCTTACATTTTTATTATAGTATGCGCAGATGCAATCGCGCGTGTTTGAAAGACACAATGCCAGAAATTTGAAAAACTTTTGTTCACTTTTCAATAATTTAACATTTTGGTTATTTCGTCTTATTAAGGTGTAAAAACTCATGTTTCTATATATATGTAATTTTGCCTTATTCCGACGAGAATAATTAGCCTAGTACCTCGCAATTTTTCTAAAATGTAGTATTCGTTTCGAGAAGTTGCAGGAAATTTCCGAAAATTTGAAATGCTATTAGATTTTTTAATATATTCCACAAAGAGGGTAAAAATACCGCCCAGGTGGTGTAGTGGATAGCGTGTTCGGTTGCTGTCTAGAGGGCTCGGGTTCGAATCCCGAATAAGGCATGGAGGCATGTGTGGCTACTGTAACTGGATTTCGATCTGTTGTTGCCACGTTAATTGAATTAAAAAAAAAAGAAAAAAAAATCACCCCATCTTAAAAACGTATTTCCTTAACCAATTTTCGATCTGCGATCTTGAATTTTTCTTAACGGGAGCTAAATGTATTTCAAAGAATACTGAAAAGCCAGAATTTCGAAAAAGTTGATAATTTTTTACGACGGAATGGCAGACAAATTCCAAAAATCTCCCAACAAAAGGCGGCAGGAGCACGTGTGTTAAAATTATAACTGACACCTCAATTTTAGAGCTGCGATCTCTATTTTTTTAAAATTAAAGCTAGGAGTTCTAGGTTTGTTGCTCATGGATCGAAAACTACAAACATTGATTGTTTCTTTGTTACTGAGTTTTGAATTCAGGTACGATGAAAAAGCATCTTAAAAGGAGATATTACCCGTTGAGATCCAGATCGTCCGACCTACCAGAAAGATGTAAGGTAACCGTTTGGACAGCCGGGAAGTGCCACCCAATTTAGACCGGAACCCAGTGGTGGAGGCATCCACAGGGACCCTACACTCCTTCCCCTACCACCAACCTCTCGGAAGGACTTACGGACCCACATGTTTAACTTGATCGTACTCCGCATGAACACGGCGGCAGTTGTGGCAGTGTGCAAATCCAGCGCGCAAACCACCGGGCTACCGCGCCCGAAATGTGCCAACAGCACGCGGTGTTCCCAGGTGGTCACCCACCCAAGTATTAACCGCGCCCGATGCTGCTTGACTTCGGTGATATAACGAGAACCGGTGTTTTCAGCACGGTAGGACCGTTGGGGAGATATTACCCGTATAATTTTCGTGATAGGATCTACAGTTATTGTCAAATTACAGAGACATCTGAAGGACCTCTAGAGTCAAATTTTTTTATACGAATTTGAAGACAAAATGTAATTTATTTCACCATTCATCCTCAAAAGCCAACATTTTATTGTTACAAACAGTATTGCCATTTCAATCATTTAAACAATTAAAGCGAATTGTATTATTCAGAGTTTTAATACTGAAGCTATCGTTAAGACTTTCGTTATCGTTGGAGTGTGACGTAATGAGCAGCAATAGGATGAAGTCTTTAGTAAAATATCCGCCTATTATATTCGGCGATAATAATTCAAATATGAAACAATGTATGCAAGTGGAAGATAGAGCAATTGGTCAAATTGCGCTATGGTTGTTAATTATAATTTTATCCAATTTAATTTGTATCTGTTTTAGGAGCATAAATCCGATAATAATCCCTGTTTACTTTTCATCGGCGTTTTGATTTAGCGCCCAGGTTACTACGAACACTTTACATCGCGTCTTCAAGAGAAGAGAAGTCAACTTAACTTACGTACCAATCGCATCACGGCCCACGCTTGAAAACATTTGTATTGATCGCCAAATATTTATATTCGCCAAAAATTTAGATGTATCTTGCATGCCGTCCGTTTCATACTTTAGCTATTAAAGACTATTAATCAATAAAATAATGCTTGAATATTGACAATAAACAATCGTTCAAACTTATTCTGCCTACTTCATTCAAACTTATTCTGTCTACTTCATTCATTCTCCAATCCAACACCAGGCCCGAGTGTTCAGGCTTACTTGCAGTTTGTATCCCTGACACAACCTACTCCGATTTTTTCTTTTTTGTTTAAAAAAGGTGATTGCCAAAAGAATTGATTGCTAAAAAATGTGATTGTTAAAATAAGTGGCCGCTAGCTGCGGGCAACGCAAATGTCTCATAATTTTTCTACTCTGCAATGGACTCACTCGACTATCTCAAGCTAAACTCTGACCCACTTTGCTGCTTTGCCTCCTCAGAACATACTAAAAATACAATTTCCATAAAAACATGCTGCTATATTTAGCGATTGCTGGCGGGTATAGTTATTACTTAAATTTTTAAAACATTTCATTGAGTTCAGATGATCCGAATTTACTGCAATTTTGTTAAACTGCGGTAAATTCTTGTGAAAAGTTCTGTTAAAATGTTTAGTTGCGTAAATACTTCAAAATTATATTTTCAAAACATTTTGCTTACTTTCTGATTGTTTATATTTGAACAATTTAAGTTTACGTTTAAATAATTTAATTTTCAAAGGCCTGTTCAGAAATATAAGTTTCATTCTCTACCATTGAAAGAGTGAAACTCATATAATGAAAGTGCTATGAATCCTTATTGGGATATTTGTTTTTAGTTTGTTTTTTTAACTTAATATTTAGATATCGGTATGTCGGCATACTGCTCATGGACCAATAAAACATAGGCATGACCATAAATAAAAACAAGCATCTTAAACGAATAATTTTATTAAGTCTTAATATTATTTTAAATACGTACAATACAGTAAATAAACACATGACAAATTTAGTATAAAACATAATCATATTTGTTTTGTAACTTCACACATATGTTTAATTTATATAAATGTATATTACATTGGTTCTACATTTATATCACAAGACAAAGCCAAGTAAATATTAATATGAAGAACTTGGCAAGACATAGAAAGATATGTACTGGAATCGAAATAAATATACAGACATCTCCTACTTTAGAGCCTTTAAATTTAATTTGCATAGAAAATGTTCTGTCGGTATTATATACTAAAGAATAAAGGCGAAATAATTGTATTACTCCTGTTGTCAATATCTCCTTATTGTAGTTTATCTTAGCGACCTGAAGGGATTTGCTATGCCGCATTACGATAAAATTGTGTATTTTGAGTTTATGATGTTGTTTTCCTGACTGTTGTTGTGCTCACTTGTATTGTCTTGTTTGTTTCATTAATAAATGTGAATTTAAATTTGAAATTTTAGTTAAAAATGTGATAGAGAAAATTGTGGCTGTTTTTACAGAGTTATAATTATAGTCTGCCATCTGCATTTTGTGTTATTTCAAATAAATATGTATAACTTAATAACACACGATTATTATTTTTTATTTATGTAATAGTCTGCTACAGTTTCCACGTTGACAAAATGACCACTTCTTTTCAGCGTTTATTTATTTCTATGTCGATCCGAAACTGTACTGTTGTTGCATAGCAGAGTGAAAATCACAATGCATAGTAACTAAAGTGAAACTCCATATATTCTAAGATTATAAAAATAAAAAAAAATTATAAAGGTGTGCAGAATCCAGTTCGACTATTAGAGTTTCCAACTTTGATGATAAAACTTCCAAAGAGCTCAAAGGTAGAGCGTGGGCTTGCCAGTTCGGAGATCCAGGGTTCGATTCCCGGTTGGGGCAGCAAGGCTCTTTATAATGGCACCCGAACAAATTAACTCTAGGTTAGTGCAAATATGTCGGAGGTCTGAAGACCCCAGACCGTGCGACTTACATAGTGGGTATAGAGTAGCCTGCTGCACGGCCGGGAAAGGATACCTCCTGCACGTAGGAGGCACCCAAGGTCTACCATCCCGTCAAACGAACATTTATTTAGATCTAAACAGATAACACTTGATGAAAAATATTGTGATTAAACAGACAGTTTTACATTATATTTGAACTTGATCAGTACGTCCATTTTCCAAAAATGGGAAAAGGGTTATTGCGAATACAGATAAAAAAAAAACATTGAAAAATAAAATTTAGAGTGAGGTATAATAACGTAATGAAAAATAAATTGAAGTTAAAGAAAATAATAAAATTTTAAAAGTAAAATTTAGAAAATATATAAAAAGAAAATATATGAAAAGGAAAAAAAAAATATTAACATGGAAAATAAAAACAGAAATTTAGAATAAAATTTAGAAAAGGAAAATTAGAAAAAATACAAATAAAAAGGGTCAAAAGAAAAAGAAAGAACCGAGAAAATAAGAACAATTAACATAGATTTTTTTTAAACAGAAAATATGGAGGGTTAATAAGTTCATATAAGTTAATAAGAATGAAATAATGGGATTCGTTGATCAAAATTAATTGAGAGCAGAATCTATTTATAAGCTTAGGTTACTTTATTAGAAATTTCCATAGCAACAAGAATGCATTTTTTAATTTTATCGACTGAAGAGGGATTTGAACGAACTTTGATGTCGGAGGTCTGAAAATGACCCTAGTACGACTAGTACGGATTTAGTGGACTCTGCGAATTGCATGTTTCGAACATCCCAGAACTCGAATTGAACACTTTTGAGGTGGTGTCTGGGAGTGCGTGTTCGTGTTCTTGAATATGTGGATGCGAAATCTCTGGAACGAATGGAGTGTTTAGAATATAAATTGATACAATTATTACGATCCGTGAATATTGGAATCCTATTTATTTTAGACGCAATCGAACGTTTGGAAGATCTCCAGAGTTTAGAGTGAATATTTGAAAAATCATAAAAAAATTAAGACATGCAATTATGTTCAATATATAATCATTTTTACATGAGATTTTTACTTTCACAAATTTTAAAATGCTAACTTAAACCTTTCACGAGATATTGCACGTTTTTCAAATAAATGTATCTAAAAAGTGACATAAAAATGAACAGTATGAACAGTAGTTTCATCCAATATATTACATTTGGGGGTCTTGGCGACTAATTTGGTGAAATATCGCCAATTCGGCGATTTTTTAATGTGGTACCAAATGAACGAAAACGTCGCCAAATTCACAAAAATACCTAAATTTGCGAAAATGACGTCAAATTAATGTAAAAAAAATGTATTAAAATATGGTAATGTATAATGGTTATGTATTAAAATATATAAAAAATTAATTATAATTTTTTACATATTTTAATATAATGGAGTAGATTGTTTAGTTGATGAAAGCAATATTTTCAATTGTTAAGTTATATTTGATAAAAATATAAGTTAGTTTGTTATTTCAAAATAATTTTGCGTGTTGACATCCAGAAAAGCGCTTAATGTCAGTGTGCTTGCCAACGTTAGAAACACGGTTCAGTGAATCTTGTCCATTATTATGTCGCCTTGGAAAAGTAAAGTACTTGCATTATGTAGTCTACATCCAATTTTAATGCTACGCTATAGTTCTTGAAATGTAAGAGATGACTGTATATTTAGGAAATATAAATATAAGCAATATGATATTACTTTGAGTGAAAGTTTTAAATAGTTGAATAGCTCAAAATCTTGAAAGCTCCATTGGGTAGCAAGAATCATTTATTTTTCCTTGTTGATCAAAATATATTCATTATAAATTTAATTTGCAGGAAATACTTATTTGTTGCAATAAATGCAGAATTTATTTTACCATATATATATATAACATTTTCAATTAAGAGGCATTATTACATTTGCAGTTAGCCAAAAAAGAAGCTTTGTGTTCTTGGGTGTATTTATAGTTTCTAAGGAATTCTTTAAATGCTCAAGAGATACATACGTATTGGAAGATCTTTGGTTTAGATACTCTCACAAACATTTTGCCTTTTTTATATGTTTATATTTTTACGATAGAATACCATGAATCAATCTAACGGTATGTGTGATCGGGATGAACAGAAATCCAGGCAATTTGAAGATACCATAACAAGCTAGAATAGCAGAATTAGTACATAAGGAATAATTTTATTTAAAAAAAATACAAAAATCGCATGTTAAAGTAAGAATAATGTTTACCTAATTTCCAATATATTTCGAAATTAAGCAAAATCAATATGAAGTAGATATTGATTTTGCCTAATGGATTGCATAATGGATTCTATGGGAAAATGCTGATAGAGCCGCTGTGTTGAAGCACTTTTGATAATAAAACGTTAATTCTGCATATGGTATGCATTACAAGTACATAATAATTATGTATAATAATTTTATGAGCTAACTTTCAACAAAGAAAAAGAAGGAAAATTATTTCAGACTATTGTCCACTTATCTCATGCCATGCCGTTTATAAAACGTTATTAAAAGAAAGAAATGAAACTTGCCCTAATTACACATAACATCTGTTTTTTGTGATGGAATTAATACGTTGTATCTAAAGCACATAATTTTTTTTCGCATTTTTGGCGATGGAAACTTTGTTTTACAGTTTGCAACAAAAATCGATGTTCATTTGTGTCAAGGTAATTTCTACTATTGCCCTTTGAAAACTTTAATTATTGATATAGATTTTAATGCACTGTTTCAAAATGTGATGGTTTATTAAAAATTTTATGAACAGGGTTGCTTATTTTTGTAATTGAAAAGCAAGGACATGAAAAAGTAATCTGTAACATACTAAATGCTATTTTGCCAACTCTTCATTTTTACTTTCCCTGCAATACATGTTAATGTATAGAGAAAGTATTGGAATCGTGCCGAAAATTGCAACTCGAGTTTTCGACGGATCTACACGTTTTGGGACATCTAGAACACGAAAAAAAAGCTATTTTTAGCGGGACGTCTGTGTGTGTCTGTCTGTCTGCAGGTTCAGATTTTGTATCCACTCTAACAGAAAAACTAATTGACTGATTTTCATAAAATTTGGTGTGTTGGTCCCTTATGGGTGACCATGGTGCTGATTAAATTTTGGTAAAATTCAGGAAAAAAAACTTGCCTTTTTTCTTTTGCGAAGTGGCCCGCAAAAATTGCCTGCATCCACTCTAGCTGAAAAACTAATAGACCAAATTTCACAAAATTCGGTAGATTTATTTGCTGATTATTAGATTTTGGTACGAATCGGAAAAGGGCACGCATAAATCTTTAAATCTAAGAGTAAAAGACTACGTATGCTCAAATATATCAATTAAATACTTATGTTTTTGTTATTTTTTACGACGGAAAGAATAAGACCAATCCCATTAATCTAGAACTAGCCGTTCTCGAGATATTTTAGTTTTTCCGCTATTTGCGCTACGCCACGTTTGAAAATATGTCCAGTTACCAAATGAAAATGAAAATTGAATTCAAAGTGCAAATTCGGTGAAATTTAAAATAATTGCAGGTGTAATTTTGTGCAATTAAACTCTATTTAATGAATTATTGAAGAAATAAAGAGAACGTGAATATGAGTCTGCAGGGAAAATCATGTTCTGCCCACATCAGGTTTTTGTTTCTATTAAACCTAAAATTCGTATTCTTCAAAATTTCACATTTAGCAATTAAAACGTACGTACTCTAATTTTCTGTGGAAAATTTTATAATGATACATCCACTTTTATAAATCCAACTTTAAATTTTTAACTTAAATTCAAAATTAGGTAATTTTCGAGGAGCTTAGCTAATGTTATATTTTTTAATACACGCTAGAAACAAACTTAAATACGCAACGCATAATTTTGTTAAATGTATGTTGACTTTTGCTAAATTTTTAAAAGTTCAATTGATAGATTTATTTTAAATGTGTGAAAAATACATTTAAAAGTCTGTAAAAGAAAGTGTGTACTTTAACTAATTATATGCGTGGCATGGGCTTAGAAATACGCATACATTATTTTAAGAATACTTTTCTATTATATTTAAAGTGGTATATGGTTTTGGTTTCCTTTTCAAATGTCAGTGATGTATAGAAATCCAAGTTCTGGCCAAAAGACCAATAGACAATATAAGTTATTTTTAATAAATGGAAGAAAAATGTAGAAATACAGAGAAACGTATATAATGATTTAAAATTTAAATGTTAAATTTATATAAAATATTTATATATTTATCCATGATCAACTAGCACCGAAAGGGCTAAAGAAAATATAAATTTAATGAAGCAACTTAACATTAGAAATCTAAGCTTCTGTTGCCAACTGTTAAAAGTTTCCATCGTATAAACACAAAATTATGCATATTTTATTATGTGAGTAATTGTTTGTCGATTACGAATTTCTTTGAATTAACATAAATACAAATTGAACGATTTTGACCGTATTATTATAACACATAATATTATGTAGTAACATTTTATGCTCATAAATTTACTGCATACCAAAACAAATATACAAATATTTATAAATTTATTTTGAGATTCAAGTGGAATATTACATCTAAAATATATACTATTCAATTTTAATTTAAATTAATTAATATTCATAAAATTTTATATTACAAAACGGCTGGTAGTCAATATCTGTTTAAACTTAAATGTGTAAGTTTTACAATTTTTAAGTATGATTTTTATAGTATTTTTTAGATACTTACTTTTTTAAATACTTTACTTATTTTTAACACTTATCCATTGTAATAAAAAATAACACTTAAATTATATTTAGTAAGGATAATTGTTTGTCTAAAATTGAAACGATATTTATTTCGCATTAACTATTATCAATCAATGTTTTATATTGGTTGTGAAATAGAAAAAATATTGCTATAACTTACGCTATTTCAATCAACCTCAACAAAATAAATACTCAACGTCCTTATTACATTTGAAGACACTGTATCATCATTTGTAACAGGTGACATTTGACTAATATCATTTAATACAGTTGAGTCTCTGGTGTACGACCTTCATTATAACAGTTTTATATTCAAATAAAAAGTAAAATATTTTTTAAAACACAGCAGGTGACAAATTACCCTCACAGCAAAGATCGTCACATGTGTGATAGTGACCTTGTAGTCATATGACACCTGGGTCACAATGTGAAATCATATTTGTGACTTCTATGCGACGTTACGTATTAGCAACTTTGTAACTTCATTGTGACTATATTCTGTGACGTTTCCGCAATTTAATTAACACGTAGCAATGTGCCGGCATTACAATGGCAATTACAATGTGACGTCACAAACAAGTTAATATGCGACGTCACAAAGGACCATGAAAATGACCAAAATGACTTCTCTGTGACCTCAATACGACATTGCCGAGAACTACTGCGACGTCCTGTGACGTCATAAAGTCACAGTGTGACTTAAATCTTACGTCACTGTGAAGAAAAATGCTGTTAGGGTAGTAACTATGGAAACAAAAGAAAGAAAAACCTTGCCAACCTTTTAAGCAAACGTCTACAGCAGCCTGATGACTTTTGGGGAAAACATATAAAAACTTCCAATTTTTAAATGAGATAAATAGTTAAATATTTAATTGATAAAAATTTCAATTTTTAATATCGTAACTGTGTATAAATTAATTTTATTTTCTTCTGGCATACTCTATTATTATACTTTGTTTATACATGTACCATGTTGTTAGGGTAAGTATATGAAGTTTTGCATAAAAGTTGACTGAATAAATTAAACAATAAGATGGGATTTCTTAAAAATAATATAAACAAATCCCGTTACAACCTTATTACGAAAATACCATACAACGCAGAAATTTTGAATCACCTTAGAGATTTGTATAATGTTCTTTGACTGTATATGTAGGGGAGACCGGGGTAAGATGACAAGCTGGGCAAGATGACGAATAACAGATTTAACGACTTTATTCTTAGGTGGCAGCACTTGACGAGCATAGGTTGAATCCCCTGTATCAGAACAACTAATGGCATGCGGAAAGCCCCATTCTTGCTACCCGTACAATTTGTGTTCTTAGTCAAACTTTATTAAGGGCCGTGAAACTATTTTCCACTTGTACTAAATAAGCTTGAGCTACTTAAAGGTAAGTCATAAAATTCTGATATAATTTATGGTTACACTTTATAGTATTATTCAGCTAATCGATCATAGTTTTAATCTGATGCATAGTTTACTGTACACCAGCCATGTTGTTTGGTTTAGTCCTCCGGGGCAAGATGACTAAGTTCGTCATCTTCCACAAAGGAAAGCAAACCTATTTCTTTAGGTGCTAATGATAGCAACTCTGAAAGTGTAGATAATCCCAACTGCGAACGAATTCCGGGATCAACATGCTCCCCTTTTCATCAATATTTAACTTTAAACATTTACCACAAGTAAAAAGATCAACAAAAATAGAAGAAACATTTCAACCAGTGTTTTAACAAGTTCACTAATAAGAAATGTGTTGCTTGAGAAGCAAAATTCAAAGGATGAAATGAAAAAAAAAGAAAACACAGAAAAAGAAGAAGAAAATTGCTAAACAATTGTGTTTTGAGGTAAGCGCAGATTAAAAGAGCAAGGATATTAACTGCCCAACTTGTGATGAACTTTATATTGATCCATCCGACGAAGGCTGGATACTGTGCGTGCTCTCAGTGCGTAGCTCGGTGGCATGAAAACTACTGGATACGAAGGAAGGAAATACATCTGTGACTTTTGTAAATAACATAATTCATTAATGATTGCACACCTTTTTTTATTTACTAATTCCCCCGTTGTGAAGGGGCACCTACGCACCACGTCCACAAGACACCCCCAGGGTATCCCATGGCGAAGGGGAGAAGAATTGCAGCTTCACTTTTTATAGAAGCACCCCGAAGGGCGGAAGTCTGACTTGGCTTCGACATGACAACATCCATGCCCGTTGGCGGGATTCGAACCCGCAAACCGGCAATCCAGCGATCAGCGAAACGCATGACCCTAACCGCTCGACCACCGGATCGGCTTGCACACCTTTAAACTCTATTAGTGTTTTGCACGTTCTTTAAATACCTCAAAAGTCTTGTTAGGTCAAAATTTGCGAGTTGTCATCTTGCCCCGTATTGAAAGTCATCTTGCCCCAGCACTGGGGCAAGATGATTTTTTTCACAATACGTTAAAACATGTTTTTATATGGTTTCATTTGGGAGATTATCAGTTATAAATTTTTTATTAATAAAGAAACGTATGAACAATTTATTTATGTTGCAAAAAATATGTATTATAAGTTTCACGAATTAAAAAAAATCAAATTCGTTAACATCGTAGTCTTATCCCGGTCTCCCCTATTTAGGAAAGGAAATCTATCATCTCATTTTATTTTCCATTCATTTGTAATCCAGTACCGTGAGGTGTCGTTTCATCGAGACTCAACCGTATAATTATATGAGTAACAAGCAGATAGTTGTATGTAGATGTTACGAACACACAAAAAGTGTAACACTGTTTTACATTATGAAAATAACCTGTACATTCAGCAATGAAAGGTAAATACTGGTCATCTTCTTTTGGAATCATCTGGATTCATTGTTTTGATACTGAATTGTGCAAAAACGCTCAAAGTCTGCGGCTTCTTTCTCTAAGACATCTATTAGGGCTTGTGCGGATTTTCTTTCAACTGAAACAGAAAATAAAGTTTTAAGAATAAAGTTTACTTTGACACGTGACACCACATTAATTAGCATTTAACATTTCAATTCAGTGTAAAACATTTCAATGTCTTACTCTTACCGATCTTCCTCACTGCGCTTTTTTAACACTTTACAACATAGTTGAAAAGTGTTTATCACTTTTGTCATTCTGTTTGTTTGTTCGCAAGATAACTACGTAAAAATTACTTTAGCAAAATGAAATTCTCAATCGATTTTGACGTGATTGCAACGACTCCAAAGATCCAAGGCTTTTTCGTTTCGGGGCACCTGTGAGAAAACTCACGTATCTCCACATCGGAAATAGAAGTTCATCGAATAGTTTTTGTAATAAAAACCGATGTGATGCATTCCTTCTGGATGGATGCTGCTTGAAAGGTTTGCAGTCAAGATGACATAGGCTGCAGTCAAAAAGTACCTTGGAAGATGGACCACCAAAGTTGAGAGGTAGACAAAAAGATAAATTTGTAATGGAGAGTTTACTGAGAGTAATTAAAGCTCTCTGAAAGAAGATGGGTTCCAAGTGTGAAAAAACGCGGGACTCAACGTAGTCAATTTCAATTCCGTGGTCACGAGGTCAAGGGTAGAGATGATAATGTCGAAAGCAACATTATCATACAATATCGAAAATTTTGAGTTAAACCGATGCAGGCAGATCAGGCAGCCGAGCTCTTTTGGCTCTAGGCTCGTAGGTTCTTCTGGGTTCAAAGATGATGTGTCTGGGTCTGCGTTTCCTGTTAACAGGTTTGAGATTATAATTGAGTTCAGTATCTGCCATGCAAGGTTCCTCAAAGTTTTTAATGTAGAAATTTTGGGTGATTAATTTAATGTGCTCTTCAATGCCAGAGACTTTAAGATCATGATGTATGACCTCGTTTTGGATAAAGCAAGGAGAATTGGTTATCATACATAAGATTTTATTTTGGATAACTTGCAGTTTCCCAATATGTGATTTTGCAGCAGCTCCCCAAATAAGACATGCATACAAAATTATAAGTGCGATGACTTGTTTGTAAAGGTGAAGCTTGTTCTCCAGGGAAAGGGGTGACCTCCTTCAGAGCATGGGATGGATGATTGCAACGACTGCTTTACCAAGGTCAGTCTCACCACTATTTATAGCCTATTTCTCAGACGCCGTACTGCGACTACAGCGTACAGCGCATCTGTCAGCAACATTATTAACTAATTATGAAACTTTTGTATCAGATTTTAACGGCTTTCTCAATAAATATATCACTTGTTTCAATCTTCTACCGGTCGCAGTTTGCGAGCTGTTTCATTTCAAAGTTAGGGAGTCCTTTGTGAAACATGGAGAGATCACGTGACCCACTTCAAAATAAAATATGGCATCTATCTTTATAACCAGAGTAAAAATCGTGATTTTCAAAGTTCTTTTAAATATATATTTTGTGTTGCATCTGTCCTAAAACCGTTTTATTTTTTAGTAATTTCTGTGCATCTATATTCTGCGCCAATGCAATTACTATAATTTAAAATTTAAATGATCATCAAACTTTGATTACTTCTACAATGAAGCCTAATTTTAATGGATGCAAAATGTAAACAAGTCATTTTAAGAGGAATTGTATAAGAATTGTTAAATTTTCTTCACACAAAGTTTAATTCTGGAGTCTGGACTAAAAGTGTATGAATGAAATATTTACTGCTTGTACATAGAGAGCCAAACGATTTGTATTTCGATGAAGTCATTTGCATAAAGTTCATTTTTTTTTCAAGGAAGTTTTAATCTTTTAAATATAATAAATTATTGTAGTACTCTGATAATTTAAAATACATCAGCGCTGAATGTATCGCATTTTAGAGATTTTTAAATAAATTGCATTTCAGTTCATAACCAATGCTTTATGCATGATTGATCTTTCTTGTTTAATAAACGAAAATGAACGATTCGCCAATGTCAGTCGTAAAACTAATAAAATATATCAAATAATACAAACCTTTTGTAAGTCTACTTTGCAGTCTTTGATTTTCTTTCTTAAGGAACTGAATTGTTGCATCTTGACGACGTAGCTAAAAATATAAATTTAAGCACAATAAAGATTAAAATTGACGTAGCTGAAAATACAAATTTAAACACAATAAGGATTAAAACTGACTTAGCTGAAAATATAAATTAAAGCACAATATGGATTAAAATTGACGTAGCTGAAAATATATATTAAGGCAGTAAGGGTTTAAAAATAACAAAGTTATTTCGAATTTGAATTAAGTGCTTACACAAGTTTTTAGTGAAACAAGAAATGTATGAAGGGGCATTCATACGAATTTCCGGAAACTCGAAAGTGACACCTCTAAAGACGGAAATGAAAATCCTTTAATAACCCTTAAATTTGATGCTGAATTCATATGTCATCATCTAAGATCTATGATGCATCGGATGCAATCCTCTATCTATACGCAATCCTGAAAAAATAGATGTTTTAAGAAAAATGCAACTTCTTAATCAGAAGTGACCTCTCTAGAACCAGAAGTGCAAACCTTCAGTGAGTTAATTACCACCTACAGACTTTGTTGAATCCATATCGGTCATCGTCTAATATCAATCTATAGTAAATCCTGATAAATAGATGCTTCAAGATGATTCAACCCGAAGAGAAAATTTTTAGTGCATTATTCTACCTCCTCCAGAATTTGATGCTAAATTGATAATCATCATCGAATACTGCTAAAATCAATATCCGTTATTATCAAAGCCAGTTTTGAAAAATAGGTGTATCAAATAAAATTAAAATTTTATTAAAAACAGCAGCATGGCAAAATCGTCCACCTATAATCTAGGCATTGAGATCAGTGTTCTTAGTGAAGATTTTTGAAGTCGTTCATTTGAATTGTTCAATTTTTATGATTTTGATTGAAACCATTAAAGTTAGAGAATACTACAAACAGCGTGAAACTTGAAATTTCCTTTCTACTAAGGAAAACGTGAGCAACGTATATAAACACAAATAACATAATAAAGCAGCATAAACTGTTTCGACGATACGCTGAATCCCCTTCGTCAGTGCAAAAGAACCAACAAACCCAGTCCCGAAGTCCAAAAGAGGAATGGGCGCAACAGGAAGAAACAGGTGGATTATATACCCAAGATCTATATACCATATTCTTTTATGGCTCTTATTTGTCATTTCAATCTATTTCTCGTCTTATTGGGTCTTATATATTCCTGTTTAGACTTGACTCGTTTAATCGGGATATCAGTGTTGTGTTTTGGGGCACGCCTATCTTGTGTGTTACTTCTCATTTCGATATGGCTGGACTGTTTTTCAAGCTACTGTCTGATTGGTTCTCTCTTAATGCAGATCTTGGGTATATAATTCGCTCCTCCAGTTAAAATGTCCTGATCCGCCGCCCTTGTATATAAACAACCGTGCCCTACGAGCGGAAAAGAACACTAAATACCTAGGTGTAACGATAGATTCCCACCTAACCTGGAAAATACACGTAACAAATATAATCAAAAAAGCGCATGCGGCCACCGGTGCCTTATACCCAATGATAGGAAACGGAAATCTTAGTTACTAAAACAAATTACTAATTTATAAATCGGTCATCCGCCCGGGAATGCTGTATGCAGCACCCGTATGGGGATATGCCTGTAAAACCACCATAGACTTCTTAAAGACAAAACAAAATAATATCCCAAGGATTATCAAGAAAGCCCCTAGATACTTAAGAAACTTGGTAATTAGAAATGACTTTAAAATAAAAACTGTTAGAGCTCAAATTAAAAAGCTAGCACTTGAATTCTACAAAAATCTGCCATCTCTTCCAAATGAACTATTATTCAATCTGCATGACTATGATCATCGCAAGGCCAAATGTCGTAAGAGACCACGCGCGGTACTTAATTTTGATATTCGGAACTAGGATTGTCTCACTGCAAACAGCAGAAATTAAATAAAATTCGCGACCCATGTTTTTTCTGCAAAAATGTCTTAACTTAAAAATGCCCTAAACTGCTAAAAATGCTAGGTTACCCTCAGATCTGCATCAACCCCCAAACTGCTTAAACTCTAAATGTGCAACAAACTGCCACACTAGGAGCTAGGTCAAATAATAACAAGAAAGATCAATCATGCTTAAAGCATTGATTATGAAACACTTTCCAACTTCAATGCAATTTTATTTAAACAAGTCTAAAATGCAATACATTCCTCGGTAATATTTTAAAACTTATCACAATACTGCATTAATTTATTATATTTGAAAACTTAAACCTTCATCGAAAAAAATGAACTTCATTCATATGACGGTATTGAAATATAAATTGCCTGGTTTAAACATCTCTGAAATGTGATACATTCCTCGGTAATAGTTTTAGAATTATCATAATGCTACGATAATTTATTATATTTGAAAACTTCATCCAAAACAACTGAAATTAATTCAAATGACGTCATGGAAAAAATAACACGCCTGGATCTCTCTATAAAAACAGGATTTTATTCATAACTTTCTCCCATTCATTTCATTCATCACAATACTATAATAATTTATTTCATTTAAACATTTTGTTTAAGACCATGGAGCTACAAAAAATTAAACTCTATGCTTGAAACTTCATCGAAAAAAGTCGTCCTTCTCTTTATGAAATCAATTAATATTTCATTCATATCAGCCATGCAGACTCCATGGACTAAATTATTTTGTGTTAAAAAAGTACAGGAATTCTAGTACAACTCATGCTATATATTTTGCTGTTTACATTTTACATAGGTGAAAAATAGGCTTAGTTGTAGAAATAATCAAATTCAGATGAGCATTTAAACTCAAATATATTGTCATTGCGTTGTTTCAGTATGTAGATGCACAGAATTTAAGCAAAAATAAAGTAGTTTTCGGACGGATACAACACTCAATATGAATTAAAAAGAACTTAAAAAAATCACGATTTTGAAACAAGATGAATGCCATATATCATTTTGAAGTGGGTCATGTGATCGTTTCATATCATGGTCACGTGATCGTTTCATATAAGAGGTGTAATTATTATTTTAATTTTTATTTAAAAAACTACTTAATATATTTCGCTGAATTTTTTTTTATATATTTTATGGAACAATTTGACTATTACCTAAAATTTTCGAAGCAATTTGTGAATTTTAAATCCGCTTAAAAAATGTTTGAAAAATTAGGTTCCATAGGGCTCAATGTATTTCATTTTTTCGACCCGGGTTCAATCCAAAACTAATTGGGTAATATTATTCATTTATATTCCCGTAGGTTCTACAGACCGTCTGAACAACATACTAAAATTTCATTTTGATTAAGTCGTTTTTACGGCAATTATCGTGCTAACAGACAGACAGACAGACAGAATTAACAAAGTCATAAACACTTTTCAACTTTGTTGTAAAGTGTTAAAAACAGTAAATCAAAAACCTCGAACCTCCAAGTATGGGCCAATGAATTAATGTCACAGTATGATGATAGGAACCATATCAGGAGACTGGAGATTAAAGGCGCTTCGAGCCTGGTGCTCTGGTCTGAACGACAAATTAGGTCAAAATGTCCTGAAAGAAACACTAAAGAACAGTCCAGCCAAATCGAAATGAGAAGTAACACACAAGATTGGCGTGCGCCAAAACACAACAGGAATATACGGTCAAGACAACGCAAGTCTGATCAAGAATAAATGAGACCCAACAAGACGAAAAATAGGTTAAAACGATACATAAGAGCCCCAAAAGGAATAGAAAGAAGAAAGTGGAAAAACATTTACAGGGCGAAGACATGTTTTTACAATCTTGTGTGTTACTTCTCGTTTTGGATTGACTGGACTGTTCTTCTTGCTACTTTCTAATTGTCTCTCTCTTAATCCAGGTTTTGGGTATATAATCTCTCTTGCTTTCCCTTTTTCCTCCCATTTCAATCCTTGAAATAATTGTCTGCTGCATTACTGTATTATTTGTGCTTATATACGTTGCTCAAGTTTTATTTATCCTTGGCACAAAGTGTATTCCACTTATTGATTTCCTTTCGACTCATCATGAAATTCTGATCTACACTATTAAAACATGTCCGATCATGTATGTGCGTATATCAATCCGATCATGAATATGAGTATATCATGTATGTGAGTATATCAGTCAGTCTAGCGATTTAAAATGAAAATTATGGATGCCGAAAATAGAGTATATTTTAAATGATAAGTACTTATTTATCTTAGGATGGTTGTAATTAATATGAAAATAAAAAAATCGATTTTTAACAGTTGAAAAAAACACATGGCGAATAAGTATGGGCGAAGTTTATGAGGCGGTGAAAAATTTAAGGGAATTATCGATTTTGGTAATTATCGGGGAAATTTTTTTGGGGAATTATCGGGGGAACATTTTGATCACTGACATCGATGGAAATGGTCACGAAAATCCGACTCTGAAGGCTTTATAAAGCAAAGCATCTTGAAAATGATTGCGACCGTCTGAAAATTCTATAGACGCTCCTCATGAAAAGCGCAGAAAAGCAGCGGAGGGAAATGTTAATGAATACCACCCTTATAAATTCTATTACTGGGATGAGATAATAAATACTAATGAATCAAAATTTAATAACCGGTCTGGCATCACAAGTCATTATCTTCCTTGAAGTCCATGCCCTTAATTTTCGAATGCTTGTAAATATTATGTGTAACTAAAATTAACTTAAATATTAGAAACAATTTTAATTAATGATATCCCATTTAACTAAATTTATCTTACAGTAGCACGCGAAGCATTTAAGTGTTCTGATGGAATAGCAAATTTGGCGGGTTATCAAGACGCAGCACAATGGAATATTAAATTTCAATGATATCGATTACTTTTATATAATTCCATAAATTATCGCCACCTGATGTATTTTTAAATATTTTCGCCATTTCACCGGGAAATGTAGCGCCACATAACGGATGTTACAATCCGTCATCCCATGTATGTCAAACGCAAAAATTTTAAGCCTTACACGCAAAAGGTTAAAACAGTTCTTACCAAGTTGTGGAGCCTTAAAACTTCCTGCTGGAGCCGCGTCAAACAGGTCACTTGTGTTTGATAAGCTTCTAAGCTCTTTTGTCTCCTGGAAAGAAATAATTTCGAAGTTTAAATTATTGAAGCTTAGAAGACACAGATATTAATTAAAACAACGTCAGTACTACTTACACAGTTTGAAGAAGTTTCTAATATTTTTGTTTTGATTACTTTATAATTTAACTAGAGTGTCACTCAACTCGACTTTCTTATACCAGAATTCATTTTACTTTCCCTGCAATACATGGTAATGTATAGGGAAAGGGAATGTATTGGAATCATGTCGAAAATCGCAACTCGAGTTTTCGACGAATCTGCACGTTTCGATACCTCTAAAATACGAAAGCACTATTTTTGCGTGACGTCTGTGTGTGTGTGCCTGTCTGTCTGTCTGTGTGTCTGTCTATATGTCTGTGTGTCTGTGCAATGTATGTATCCACTCTATCTCAAAAACTAATGGACCGAATTTCATAAAATTTGGAAGGTAAGTCACTTGGATGTGACCCTGGTGCTGATTAGTTTTTGGTACTATTCCGAATAAAAGAAACTGCCTTTTTTTGCGAAATGACCCTCAAAAATTGCCTGTACCCACTGTAACTTAAAAACTAATTGATCAAATTTTACAAAATTTGGTACATAAGTCACTTGTAGGTTACCCTGGTGCTGATTAGATTTTGATACGATTCGGAAAAGAACAACCTGCCTTTTTTTCGAAATGGTCGTCAAAAGCTATATATTTCCACTTCAACACAACTAATTGACTAAATTTCATAAAATATGATAGATAAGTCACTTGCGGTCGATTCTGGTGCTGATTAGATTTTGGTAAGATTCGGAAAAGAACAACCTATCTTTTTTTATGAAATGGCCTGCAAAAACTGTATATTTCCACTCTAACTCAACTAATCGACTAAATGTCATAAAATTTGGCAGCTATGTCATTTATAGTCGACCCGGGTGCTGATTAGATTTTGGTACGATTCGGAAAAAACAACCTGCCTTTTTTTAGGAAATGGCTCGCAAAAATTTCATGTATTCACACTAGCTAAAGTACTAATTGACAAAATTTCAAATAATTGACAAAAACAACCTGCAATTTTTTTAGAAATGGCCAGCAAAAATCGCCAAAATCTAAAAAAAAAAAGCCTAGTATGCTCAAATATATCAATTAAATTCGTGTTTTAAGCTCAATTTTTGACGAGGAAAAGACTATAACACACTCCATTATGCTTTAGGACTAACCGTTCTTAAGATATTAGAGATTTCTTGCATTTTTGATACGCCGATTTTGGGAAAATGGCCAATTACCAAATAAAAACGGAAAATGAATTAAAAATGCAAATGTATTGTTATTTGGTGCAATTAAACTCAATCTAACGAATTATTAAAGAAATAAAGAAAATATAAATTTGAATCTGCAGGGAAAGTCATGTGCTGCCCACATCGAATTTTTTTGTTTTCAAATTTTAAAAGAAAATGTTGATAAATCGTTATCGTGGGTCCAAATGATTACAACTATAGCCTATTACCCTTCACTTTAAAGAACTTGGAAAAAATCTTTCGATTGATGCGACACTTGACTCAAGATGTGGCAACTCCCCCCCCCCTCCAAGGGGGGATAATGCAGTTACGAATAAAAAAAATTGTTTCGCGGCATTTCAAACAACAATGATTGAAACAATTTAGTTTCGTGATCACTGATCTATAAATACACTCTTTTCTGCATGATTAGGTCAAATTTTGTACTATGCTATCATGCTAAAGAAATATAAAATTTCGAATAAAATTCGCCGCTCTAATTAAAAAAGTTGGTATCACGTCTGATTTCAAAGAAATAAAATTAAGCACACAATTTTGATAGAAGGTCTTTTATTACACTTTTTATTCGACGTACAAAATAGAAAAAGGCCAGAGCCCTTTCGAGCGTTAACACGCTCTTCATCAGTGACTACAAGGAAAGTAAACAAGAAAGATCTATGATGCTTAAAAAGCATTGAATATGAAACACTTTCCAACTTCAATGCAATTTTATTTAAACATGTCTGAAATGCAATACATTCCTCGGTAATATTTTAAAACTTATCTCAATACTACATTAATTTATTACATTTGAAAACTTAAACCTTCATCGAAAAAAATGAACTTCATTCAAATGACAGCATTGAAATATAAATTGCCTGGTTTAAACATCTCTAAAATGCGATACATTCCTCGGTAATAATTTTAGAATTATCATAATACTGCAATAATTTATTATATTTGAAAACTTCATCGAAAACAAATGAAATTCATTCAAATGACGTCATAGAAAAAATAACACACCTGGCTCTCTATAAAAGCAGCATTTCATTCATAAACAATTTCCCATTCATTTCATTCATCACAATACTATAATAATTTATTCTATTTAAAAATAAAGACCATGGAGCTACAAGTAATTAGAATCTATGCTTAAAACTTCATCGAAAAAAATCGTCCTTCTCTTTGTAAAATCAATGAATATTTCATTCATATCAGGTATGCAGACTCCATGAGCTAAATAATTTTGTATTAAAGAAATACAGCAATTCTAATACAACTCATTCTACATATTTTGCTGTTGACATTTTACATAAGTGAAAAATAGGCTTCGTTGTAGAAATAGTCAATTTTGGATGGTACTTTTGGACTCAAATATATTGTCATTGCGTCGTTTCAGTATGTAGATGCACAGAATTTAAGCAAAAATAAAATGGTTCTGGGACGGATACAACACTCAATATGAATTAAAAAGGACTTTAAAAATCACGATTTTGAGACAAGATGGATGCCATATTTCATTTTGAAGTGGGTCACGTGATCTTTTCATATCATGGTCACGTGATCGCTTCATATAAGAGTTGCAATTATTATTTTAATTTTTATTTAAAAAACTGCTGAATATATTTCGCTGAATTTTTTTTATATATTTTATGGAACAATTTGAATATTACCTAAAATTATCGAAGCAATTTGCGAATTTTAAATCCGCTTAAAAAATGTTTGAAAAATTAGGTCCCATAGGGCTGAATGTGTTTCATTTTTTCAACCCGGGTTCAATCCAAAACTAATTGGGTGATATTATTCATTTATATTCCCATAGGTCCTACAGACCGTCTGAACAACCTACTAAAATTTCATTTTGATTAAGTCATTTTTACGGCAGTTATTGTGCGAACGGACAGACAGACAGACAGAATGAACAAAGTCTTAAACCCTTTTCAACTTTACAACAAGGTGTTAAAAAGGATCGTTCAATGGATAAAAAGGATCGTTCAATGAACGATCCTTTTTACTTTCCATGTAGCCACTGATGAAGAGCGTATTAACGCTCAAAAGCGCTCTGGCCTTTTTCTATTTTGTATGTCTTATAAGAAGTGTAATAATGAACGATCCTTTTTACTTTTCTATAGCCACTGATGAAGAGCGCATTAACGCTCAAAAGCGCTCTGGCCCTTTTCTATTTTGTACGTCTTATAAGAAGTGTCATAAAATACCTTCTATCAAAGTTGTGTGCTTAATCTTATTTGACCGCTCTAAGTTTTCACTCGAATTCAAAATAAATGCTATGTAATTCCAGATATTTTTTATAACAAAGCCAGCTATAAAGTTTCGTGAAAATCCATTACTATATTTGGCTGCTATTGTGTACACCAGAAATTGACTACGGACAGACAGATTGATATCACTCCAAAAATAGTCAAAACGTGTTCAGGAGGTTTTAAAACATATACTAGAATCAAAATCTCTAAATCGAAAATTTTCGAGAAAACAGTAATTTCTCAATAAGATACTTTCTCGTATGAGAATGTAAAAATTCTCTATACACTGAGACAGCTTAACTTGATCATAAAGAAACTATGAGAAATCTCTTTTGCGACCTCTAACAAGTGGCTTACCTACAGATTAACAAATTTCAATATTTTGGGGAGAAAATACCCCGAATTAGAGCTTACCTTTAGCTAAAAATTTCTTAAAATCAGTACTACTTTTATTTTACGGTTTTAAATAAGCTTATCGAATTTCCTGTAATTTACTTGAATACTTACTTCCATAGACATTGACAGCACTTACTGTGTAAAAGTCAAACCTCTAATATTTCGAAAATGGTTTGGACTAACTAAAGAAATTATTTACATTTTGTGGTGAGTTTAAAACAAATTCTACCATCATAATCTACGTTCAAAGATTTATCTAGTCGGGGGTCGCTCACAGATCAATACTTCCAATTAGAAAAACCATCAGGAAGAACAATAGCATTATGTCGTGGCAATTTGCTGCAAGGAGATGGTATATTAGCAAACAAATACGGGATTTACATTTTCATATGGCCTTCTGATCTAAAATTATTCAATTAGACATAGTAGCTCCTCTTACTCATTAGTACAATTCAAAAATATCCCAAGTATCTAAATTATAAACTTGTTGAAATATGAGGATAATAATTTTTGAAATTTTGAACATTTCAAGCTTGAGTAAATGTTATTGTTTCGCCGAGAAGTTTCAGCAATTAAGGGTTGGCTGCAAATCGCAATATTTTCAACGGCACGTCTTGATTGTCTACGATTTTAAAGTTCTTTAAAAAACGAACATTTTTGCTCATGAACTCGTTTTTACACAATTATCTGGTTAACCAACAGACAATTCCGTTAATAGGGTGGTGAAATATATATAATATTAGCCTCAAGAGATATAATGAAAAATATTTAAAATGTCCTTTAGCTTTTTTCAGTTAAGCGGGTATAAATTTTACAACCGGTTAACCAATTCGACTCTCTGTTAACCGGATAGTATAGGAAGTAAATGAGTAGAAATGTCGGTATTTCAAGGGAATATCTATATAAATAAAAAAGAAAATCTGTCTGTCTGTCTGTCTGTCTGTCTGTCTGTCTGTCTGTCTGTTTGTCACACCATCACGGGAGAACGGCTGAACCGAATTTGATGAAATTTTGTGGGTAGCCCAGAAATAGCCCCACTTAAAATTATATTCGAGTTTTGAGTTTCTACGACCAGTGGTTCTCGAGATATTAGTAAAAAACGAAATTTTCGTTTGTCTCATCGTCACGAAAAAACGGCTAAACCGAATTTAATGAAATTTGGTGAATAGCCTTGAAATATTCCCCTGTAAATTTTGTCCAAGTTTCGAGTTTCTAAGACCTGGGGTTGTTGAGATATTAATGAAAAACGGAACTTTTTCCTAGGAGTTCTACTCCCTAACTCCGTGGTTTATCCAAACGAAAAGCTTGAAAATCGTTTGAAAGTGAATTAAAATTTAATCTCTGAGTTTGATGGGAGATTTTTTGCATTAATTAGTCACTTTCTGAAAACATGAATTGTTTGAAACATGATTTAAAGGGGAAATCTATCTCCATGGTTCATGGTTTATTTAAAACAAGCTTTTACGGAACAATGAGAAGTATAGAGAAATCAAAATCGTTATTTAATTTCGCAGTTTATGTTATAAGACATGACATATTTAACATGTTATAAGATTCTATCTTATATCATGTTACTCAGAAACGCAATTAAATTAAATCTGTCTGTTAATTTTAATAATTATTTTTTCGATTTGAATAATAAATAAATGGATATAAAAATATATTTTAGAAGAGAACGATTTGATTTTTCTTATAGCATTTTTGACTGGATAATATCAATTACGGTCTTCAGGTTTAACAATTATTATTATTTATATTTTCGGGGATTATTGATTCAAGGATTATTGATATTTTCAAGTTATTATGCAATTATTTTATTATGACAAAAATTGTTTAAACTCATATATTGTATGTTGTACGAATCTTCTACAAATACACGTGTATATCTTTTAATCTACGAGAATATAAGTAGTACAGGTATATTGACATATGTTTTGATATATATTGGCATATATTGGAATCAATTACGACCTTCTGGTATAAAGAGTACGGATATTATTGATGTTTTCAATTTATTACGTCATCTCTTTTATTTTGGCAAATATTTTTGAGACGCATATTGTAATACGGGTAATCTTCTACTAACACATTGGCATATTTTCTGATCTGCGACAATATAATTAGTACGGGGTTGCATATATTCATTCAATTCCTATTTTTTCTTCTGTAAATTTGCTTACAAAAGGGGGCAGGATGTTTTATTCTTCAGATCTGATCGTGAAGATAATTTTGCATAGTGAGAACATATATTCTTAAACTTCTCTTTAGGAGCAATAAATTTAATATTTTAACAGAATTTGCACATGATTGCGAACTTTAAGTTTCTTTAAATTATACACTCCGTACGAATAACGGGTGTGCTGTTAGTGGTTAATAAATTTTAACATTTTAGGAGGATATATCATGTTGCTCGGCATCACAATTAAATTAAATGTGTTTGTTAATGTTTTTATTATTTTTTTTCGATTTAAATAATAAATAAATGGATAAATGGATATAAAAGTATATCTTATGAATGGACGGTTTGATTTTTCTTTTAATTATATTAATTGCTGACTGCGTACATCAATTTCATTTATTTTGGCAAAGAGTTTTCAAGCTTATATCGTATTTAGCTACTAAACTCATATATTGTGTTTAGCCAATAAATTCATATAGCCGATTGTTGAAACAGAAAAAGAGTAGAGCGGGTATATCTTCTAATACAATTGTAGTGTTTTCATTTAGTATATTGAAACGGGATAAGAATGTTTCATTCAGATCTGCAAATTCAAAGCTACGAATTTGGAGGGATATCGCTAATTTGACAACTTTTCTTAAACTTTGCCAAATTGACGGAAATGTCGCCAAATTGATATAAACGACACACAAACAGCTGCCATAAACCTTCGGGTTGGTCGTGTGGCTTGGGTCTACTACATATCAATGAAATTTTTTTTTGTTTTGTTAGAAGAGAGTACTGAAATGATGTTTGGTTAGCATTTATCTGTCAGACCAACCATCCTACTTAGTAATACATTTAGCGAATTTTTAAAATGTCACCAAATTGATAAAAATGTTTTCAAATCTATAAAAATATCTTGAAATTGATAAAATTGCGCTACATAAATGATATTAATTGTTTTTTGTTAGGGGATAGTATTGTGATGATATTTCGTCAATTTGTCGCAAAGTGGAACTGTCAGTTCTACAGTCCCACTTGGCGATAAATTTGGCGATTTTTTAAAATGTCGCTAATTTGACGAAATTGTCGCCAAATGTTCCATAGAAATATAACTATTTAGACGATATTTTTTCTACCAATTTATTTGAAGCAAATGATATCATGTCGCTTAGCAACGGATTTAAATCCAATGTGTTTATGCGGCAGACGATTTTTATTAAATCCTTTCCGATTTGAATAATGAAGATATGTATATAAAATAAATTTCATTGCCATTTCATTTTGGACTGGATAATATCAATTATACTCTTGAGGTTTAAACATTATTATTATTGATATTTTCCGGAATTATTGATTCAGGGATTATTGATATTTTTAAGTTATTACGCCATTGTTTTATTGCGGCAAAAATTGCTGACACACGCATATTGTACGTTGTACGAGTAATCTTCTAGGAATGCACGGGTATATCTTCTAACCTACGAGAATATAAGTAGTACAGGTATATTGGCATATATTTTGACATATATTGGCATATATATTGGAATCAAGTACAGTCTTCTGGTATGAAGATTAAGGGGATTAATTATATATTCAATTTATTACGTCGTCTGTTGTATTTTACCAAAAAACATTTGAGACTCATATTGCAAAACGGGTAATCTTCTACTAATAATCGGACATTATAAGTAGTACGTGTATATCTTCCCATATAATTTTAGCACTTTAATTTTGACATATATTGGAATAAATGACTGTCTTCAGCTTTAAAGATTACGGGTTTATTGGTATTTTTAATTTATACATGTAATCTACTAATACAGGTTATATTTTCTAATATTCGCGTATATAATTAGTACGGGTCCCATACAATTTTAACGCTTTTATTTTGCATATATTGATTCAATTTCATATTTTTTTTTATATTTGCTTACATAAGGGGTCCAAGATGTTTTATTCTTCAGATATGTCCATGAAGATAATTTTATATAGCGAGAACAGAGATTCTTAAACTTCTTTTTAGGAGCATTATATTAAATATTTTAGCAGAATATTTTGATTAAACATGTCATTTAGTATACTATAAGAATTTGGGCATGATTATGAATTTCAAGTTTCTTTATATTATATACTCCGTACGAAGAACGGGTATGCTGCTAGTCTATATAAATAAAATTGAAAATCTGTCTGTCTGTCTGTCTGTATGTCTGTCTGTCTGTCTGTCTGTCTGTCTGTTTGTCCCATCATCACGGGATAACGGCTGAACCGAATTTGATGAAATTTTGTGGGTAGCCTAGAAATAGTCCCACTTAAAATTTAGTCTATGATTGGAATTTCTACGACCAGTGGTTCTCGAGATATTAGTAAAAAACGAAACTTTCGTTTGTCTCTTCATCACGAGAGAACGGCTGAACTGAATTTAATGAAATTTTGTGGGTGGCCTTGAAATAGCCCCCCATAAATTTTGCCCAAGTTTCAAGTTTCTAAGACCAGGGGTTGTCGAGATATTAATGAAAAACGGAACTTTTTTTATAGGTATTCTACTCTCCAACTCCGTGGTTTATCCAAACGGAAAGGATAAAAATCGTTTGTTTAAAGCGTCAAAGGGAATTAAAACTTTATTTTTGAGTTTGATGCAGGATTTTTGCATTAAATAGTCACTATTTGAAAGCATGAATTGTTTGAAACATGAATTTAAATGGAAAAATCTACCTCCATGTTTTTACATGTATTAACCTCCATGTATTTCACAAGCTTTTACTCAACGATTAGAAGTATAAAGAAATTAAAATGGTTATTTAATTTCGCATTTTATGGGGAAGATTCTATCTTATATCATGTTGCTCGGCAAAGGAATGGAATTGAATGTGTTTGTTAATGATTATTATTATTTTTTCTATTTGTATAATAAATAAATGGATGTAAAAATATATTTTATAAATGAACGGTTTGATTGTTCTTTTAATTATATATATTGCGGACTGCGTACATTACTTTTATTTATTTTAGCAAAGAGGTTTCAAGCTCATATATTGTGTTTAGCTAATAAACTCATAATAAATGAACGGTTTGATTGTTCTTTTAATTATATATATTGCGAACTGCGTACATCACACTTTTATTTATTTTAGCAAAGAGGTTTCAAAGCTCATATATTGTGTTTAGCTAATAAACTCATATATTGTGTTTACCCAATAAATTCATTTAGCCGATTGTTGAAGCAGGAAAAGAGTAGAACGGATGTATGTATCTTCTAATACAATTTTAGTGCTTTCATTTAGTATATATACAGACGGGATATGGATATTTTATTCTTCAGATCTGCAAATTTAGAGCTACGAATTTAGCGGAATATCTCTAAATAACTTGGTAACTTTTCTTAAACTTTACCAAATTAGAGAAAATATCTCCAAATTAATAAAAATGACCCAAATCAATGAAATTAAATTTGTTTTTTTAGAATAGAGTACTGAAATGATGTTTCTGTAGCATTTGTCGGTCAGTCCATCCATCCTACTTAGTAACGCATTTAACTATTTTTTTTAATATCACTAAATTGATAAAAATATTTGTAAATCCATAAAAATATCATGGAGACGAAAATGTCGCCAAACCTTCCATGGAGATCATATTATTCAGACGACATGATTTCCATCAATTTATTTGAAGCAGATGATATCATGTCGCTTAGCAACGGATCCAATGTGTTATGTGTCATACGATTTTTATTAAATCTAATAAAAATATGTATATAAAATAAATTTCATTGACATTGCATTTTTGACTGGATAATATCAATTACGGTCTTCAGGTTTAAACATCATTATTATTGATATTTCGGGGACAGTTGATTCAGGAATTATTGATATTTTCAAATTATTATGCCATTGTTTCATTATGACGAAAATTGTTGAAACTCATATATAGTACGTTGTACAAGTAATCTTCTACAAATGCACGGGTATATCTTCTAATCTACGAGAATATAAGTAGTACAGGTATATTGATAAAATTTATATATATATTGGCATATATTGGAATCAATTACGACCTTCTGGTATTAAGATTACGGGGATTTTTGATACTTTCAATTTATTACGTCATCTTTTTTATTTTGGTAAATATATTTAAGACTCATATTACAATATGTTTAAGCTTCTACTAACACACTGGCATATTTTCTAATTTGCGACAATATAAGTAGTACGGGGTTGCATATATTGATTCAATTCTTTTTTTTTTGTGCGTGAATTTGTTTACAAAAGGGGCCAGGATATTTTATTCTTCAGATTTGCCCGTGAAGATAATTTTGTATAGTGAGAACAGATATTCTTAAACTTCTCTTTATGAGCAATAAATTTAATATTTTATCAGAATTTGCACATGATTGCGAACTATAAGTTTTTTTATATTATATACTCCGTACGAAGGACGGGTATGCTGCTAGTATAGTAATCAAAATTTAAAATGTGTCGATGCAAATATTGCAATCGTCAGTCGACTCCTAATTGATAGAAACTGCCCGGCGAAAAATCGACCTTTGCTCAAACTTGAAATGTCCGAAGTTTCGAAAATTATCATCGAAATGTCTCAGCGAGTTTTATGTTAGAAATGTGGGGTTGATTTTATTGTATTAATGAGTTCGAGGCGCAACTTTATCGAATTGAAACTTTTTCGATAGGGAATGTCGTATGACTTTTCAATAGGGAATGCAGTGATGAAATGACGATATGAAACTTTTTCGATAGGGAATGCCGTGACATTTTGATGCAAGGAGGTCATATTAGCAAAAAGATAAGAAGGATCTAAAATTTTATACGACATTTCCTGAGATCCCAGACCGTCCAGCTCACTGGAGAGTATGGAGTTTTTTCGATAGGGAATGTCGTATCAACTGCTCCATTCTCTCAAGTGAGCTGCATGGTCTGGGTTCTCAGGGAATGTAGTATAAAATTTTAGATCCTCCTTTTTTTTGCTAATATGACCCCTTTGTATCAAAATGTCACGCCATAATGCTACTATCCTTTCTGATGATTTTAGTAATTGGAAGCTTGGGGGGGGGTCTACGATCTTCTACTGATGAGATACATCCCTGAACTTAAATTATAAAACATGATATTGGATGATATATTTCCGTTTTCTTCTGCGATGTAAATCCCGCAATTGCGGTTCGGTGTTTCTTTTTTGTTACGGCTGTACATTCTTTGAGCCAAAATAATAACATTTTAAAGCAAATGGTGCAAGTTTGGGAAAATACAGCCGGTTAGTTTAAAACAATAAGAAATCTATTAGTGTATTTCATTTTTCAAAGAAATAAAATCGCGCAATTCAATTAATGTCTCCATGTTTTCGGAAGATATATGCGCACCCCTGGATCTGCACTCCTCATTGAAGGTAACCGCGATTTTATATATTGATAATTCGCATTTAAAAACTTTGAAATCACCTACATCCTTATACTTTACTTACACGGTCGTTATGACATGCTTTAATAGTGCAAATTTCATTCACTGAAAATATGTGTTCTTGTTAACCTTTCATAACGCGCGGCAATCAAAACCACGTGAATGCTACTATACTTTTACACACACACAGTGCATACAGTGCCCTGTATTTTAGACCGTATTTCCATATTATTTATATTTATGCTTAATATAAAATATTTTAATTAGTGTCCATATTAATTTATAAATTTTGTTGATTTATGTCCATGAATATTACCTATTTGCAATGTATATAAAACATAAGCTATGGTTTATTACAACAGCAACAAAAATCACATTCGAGATAAACATTTTATAAAAACGAATACTACACAAAATAGAATGTGTATATTAATGCTAATTCAAACCGAATAAGAATAAACACTTTAAATAATTAAATATTAGGAACAACTTTCAAATCCATCGCTCCGAAAAGTCACAATTGCAACTAATGAAGATAATAGTCACCATCGGGAATTATGTTCGGGGCTTGCACGAGCAAATAATAATAGTGGCTGACGCCCTCTGCTGACTAAATGCTATTGTATAGAAAAAGAAATATGAAAGTTGTACTTTTCACAATAACGAGCGTTATGAAGGTTAACACGTGCAGCGCGAAATTGGGATATAAAATTTATTTTTTGTTAACGGGTTGGGGTTCTCAACTAGATATTTGGTGCTCTAAATTTCGTTACCGAAATATTCGGTTATCAACTATGCAATTAGTAATAAATGTTGTACATACCATTTTTCAACTTCTTCGTCCATCGCTACCATCGCATCACTGCTGTTCCATTCTTGTGTACCTGGAAGCGGTGGGTAGTGTCCTGAAAATAAATAAAACGCAACAGATTAGAACTTTTAATAAATAAACTAAATAAAATTGAATGCAAAATATATTAAAACTAATTAAAATATTAAAACTACAAAGTATATTAGAAAGATATTTAATAAAAAATCTGATGTGGGCCGCACATAACTTTCCTTATATAATGTAATGGATTTATTACTTTTCTAATAAAAAAATATAGGTTATTCTTATAGTAGATACTTATATTCTTTCCAAGATACTGAATTTTCGTCAATGAGTCGTTATTTTCATTGATTTAGCGCCATTTTTATCCATTTGGCGGGATTTTTGTTAATTTGATAACATTTCAAAAAGTCTCCAAGTTGGCGACATTCCGCCAAATTCGTCGCCAAAATCCCACTAAGCGTTATGGACGGAGAAATACGTTATTCTTATAAAAGATAAATCGCTATTGGCGTTCAAATACAAAAGTATTACTCAAAGTATCCTTTCTCTTGAATGGAACAAGCTAGATCCATGAGAATGATGTTATCAAATTTATCGCATGATATTACATATAAAAAGTGAACATGTTTCTCAACCGTTAATATATTTTTTTCAATTTATGGAATTTTTTGATAAATTTATTTGAAAAATGTGCAATATCTCGAGAACGGTTCATGAGAGCATTCTAAAGTTTATGTCAATAGTTTTCTAAGGAAAAATTACATAAGAAATGTATATTTGCGTAACTTTATTAAAGGTTTGATTTTTGATGATTTTTTCAAAATTTCACTCGAAAATTTAGGGGGGTTCTGAACATTAGATTGCGTTTAAAAACAATAGACTTCTAGCATTCACGGATTGTGATTTTTGTACCAAATTTCATTTGCATCGCTCCATTCATTCGTGAGATATCGTCTCCACATACTTTCACACACACACATATATTTTCACACACACGCACACAAACACAGGCATCACTTCAAAAATGTTTGATTCGTGATCAAGGGTTGGTTGAAACGTGCTTTCCCGTCGAAAACTCGAATTCGAATTTTCGACCCCGTTATAATATTTTCCTTTTACATTATGTATATAAGGAAAGTAATAAAATATATGAAATAACACCATGTGACACAAATCTTACTATTATTAGTCAAGAAAATTTACTAGTTTACTTATTTTATTGCTATTAATTAGAAAATTTTAATATTAGAATTTAAGTAACTGTTTTGAATTACACTATATGGAGATAAATTTGTATTTCAGAGAAAAAACACATAGTCATGAGTTAAATATTGATGACAATCCATATTTCATGAGAAGATGGTTAGGATATTATTCAAAGATCATGCAACGAAATATAGCTAATGAATGAAATTTAATTTCCATGGTATATAATGAATGAATGCTCAATATACATTTACCATATATCATGAATATAAATACAATCAAAGACATATTTTTCTGAAGGGAAAAATAAATCCTAAAACGTACATTTATTGAGAAATGTAGCGAAGTGATTAGTTTTTTTTCGATTATTATTTATTATACATTTTTATTAGCATTTATATCGTTTAGAGCATAATTTAAACTAACATAATAAAATATTCTGGCATGAAATTCTTGTTAGCTAACATTAAATAAAAATCACAAAATATGCCTGTCATATGGCTGTGCCATATTATTTCACGCTAGCAGATCATGGCAAGTGACAGCACGATTGCTCAAATAAGTGCAACACGATAGATTCCTCACCAAATTGTCAGAAAATATAAATTCCAACAGAATGCCAAACAGATTGTCAGACAAAATAACAGATAGGAAGCATTATTCAAACTATCAGACAAGAAATACTAATATTTCTATTAACCAACCGGGCCTTTGTCCACCAGCCTGGTAGCTTTTTTGGAGAAACTCTTTAACTTATACCTTTTTGCACTTTTCTACTGCGCATACGACCGCTAGATATACGTATGTAATTTATGCACGCCCGCAATCACCGTACAGTACATGTAAAATAGATAATGTCACTCCATTCAATAGGATGCGCTCGAACAGAGCATAAATACGCATTTTATACGCCTAAGCAACAAAACATTATCTTAGGTCTTTAAATAAATCTCTCGCGCGTGCACTTTTAGTGCATAACCCTTTATATAATTTCGCACATAAATACAAAATAATCATATTTTTTATTATTTCGTATTCAAAGTGTATATTTAGTTAATACAACGCGGATGAATAGATCACTTTCGATAGTAATCATCTGACCATAGTTAATACGTCCAAAATATGTACCTGAACATCACCTATTATTTCGTGTACCTATACATCGCCTATTTCTCCGTATGTAAAGGTTTTGAAATTTATCTGATACTTTTAATCGTTAGTATGACTTACATAAACATTAATGTAACTTCGTAATTTACATAAAGCTTAACGTCGCTTCGTCACTTACATAGACGTTAACATAACTTCATAACTAACATTAACTTACATAAACGTTAACATAACTTCATAACTAACATTAACTTACATGAACACGTTGCCATAACTTCATAATTAACATTGACTTATTAGCTCACATAAACGTTAACATAACTTTATAACTAACACTAAATTACATTAAATTACATAAATGTTAACATAACTTCATAAATAATATTAAATTACATTAACTTACATACACTTTAAGGTAACATCATAACTAGCATTAACTTACATAAACGTTAACATAACTTCGTAATGCATAGCAGATTACAAAATATACCGGTTGATAATAGTGTATATTTAAACAACTGATCAATAAGAGAACAACGCATTAACTCCATTTTTACAGAAACTATCTACATACATCAACACCTTATCAATATTTTTGTAGAGATAGTAATGAGAGCGACACCCCCTTATAACCCCCCCGGCCGTCCAAACAGTTATCTTACACCTTTTTGGTAGGTCGGTCGGTCTGGGTCTCAACAACCCCCTTATAACCCCCGGCCACACGTTTGATTGCCGCAAGCCTTAGGTTTGGCTGTGTGGTCTGGGCCTTCAACCCCCTTATCACCCGGCGGTTCAAATGATTGCTCATGTCTTTTGGATGAGTCGGACGGTCTGGATCTTCAGCACCCCCTTATCACCAAATATTTCATTTCCCATAGCAACGTAACGACAATCCCATTGAAACGTAACGACAATTTCATAGCAATGTAACGATAATCCCATAGCATACATGTATAGCGCGTTCCATATTATGCATTTGTTAAACAGCAACATTTTCGGAATATACTTATTCAAGGCAAACGTTGAAAACGAAAATTGTCAGTATTTTAAATTTAATTTCCCCCAAATCACCAAATGAATGTAAAATCATGATTTTTGTTTTCATTGTTAAATAAATCTTTTTAACCAATTTGTAAGATCAGATTGCGATGACTTTCGGAGATGCGGGAATTTTGAAATGAATTATGTATGCAAAGTTCATTTTATAGCGATGTTTAGTAAAATCATGAAAAATCGGGATATTATATAACGCATTCTGTTCAAATCTCTGTTGGAAACGGGACCAGGATGTTTTATTCCTCAGATCTGCCTGTGAAGATAATTTTGTATAGCGAGAACAGAGTTTCTTATACAACGTTTTAGGAGAATTAAATTAGATATTTTAATAGAATGTTTTAAATAACAATGCCATTTAGAATACTATAGGAATTTGCACATAGTCGTGAATTATAAGTTTTTATATTACATATGACGCACAAATTTTAAGCTTCCGCAATTAACGTATTATTTTCTTTCCTAATTCTTATTCTAAATTCCTATCTCATGTCACACGCTTAAGTGTAACCACACTTAATTCTATTGCACTCTATTAATATTAACAAAGGATGCCGGTACTTCCTCCTTTCCTCTACAACAGCATATCTGGCCAATAATCTTAACCGCTAAGTAAACTTTCTCATCTGAAACTGCATCCTCATCATATTTTCGAGGTATAGAAAACGCGAAGACAGCATGTTTTCAATGCCGTCATCAGATTCTACCCTTTCACCACAAATGTAACTAGTGTGAAACCACCACAGATTGCACTGAGATCTCGTGTTAGATGGACGATAACAGAGAACTCGACTCATGTAAGAAATTGTGTTCTAAGATTATCCGCTAATAAAGTAGATTTTTTAATTAAAGAGCCTCTTCTGTGAAAGATCTTTATGATCATAACATATATTCCGTAAAAAGAACGGGCAAACTGATAGTTAATTATTAAATTTTAGCATTAAAATCTTATTTACTATTTTGAATAACACCACAAAGACATAAATTTTTATCTGCAAGAAAAATGACGTAGTCACAATGAGTTAAATGTTAATGACTAAGCTTAGGATTTTTAAGACATAAAAATTTCTAGAAAATACCCCATAAATATGCTTTCATAATCCAAAAAATATAAACAATGCTCAATAAAACAAAAATATGAACTAAATAATAGCATTTATTTTTTATAACTAAACAAAACTAGCAAAGCAAGATGCATGAAATAAAGCGAAAAGAATCTAAAATTTATAATTTAATCTGTTGATCATTGTTGTATTAGCCGACATTCTTTATTTTGCTAACCAACACATTAATTATGGAACAAAGCAAAAAATAAACAAGATATATTAAAAAAAATTATCGTTCTTGTGCCTTCAGATAAATGCATACAGACGTCGTCTTTTTTATTGAAAATACTAAAATATGCAAAGTAATAACTCAAATATAACAAAAAGAAAATGGCTTTAAATGACTGAAATATCCGAAAAAATGCCATATCACGTAAAAATCATGAAAAAACGATAGCAAAATGCCTTAATATACTTAAACCAGCTTAGTGTTTTATGAGATATATTTGTATATACTTGAATAATATTTCAATACAGCCAAAATAATATTCCAAATCACAAAAATCGTAGCCCCATTAATGATAATCCATATTTCATGAGTGGATGGTTTGAACGTTTTCCAATGATACTGCGACGAAATAAAGCTATTTTATTTATGCACGTTAATCTTCTTCGTATATGGTAATTGATTGCTCAATATATGCATTTACCACATATACCACGAATATAAAAGTAACCAAAAATGCTATTCTTCTGAAAAAATTAGTAAAAAGTGCATATATTGAGAAATTTGGTGATATATTTTCATAGTTTTCAGATTATTCATCATACATTCATGTATTCATCATACATTTTTATAACATTTATATTGTTTTGAGAATAATTTAACTATAATAATTAAATATACTGATATGCAATTTCAGATTATTATTCATCATACACTTTTATAGCATTTACATTGTTTTGAGAATAATTTAGCTATAATAATTAAATATTCTGATGTGCAATTTCAGTTAATTAAACATTCAGAAAAAGTAAATAAATTTATTTGAAATGTTTTTCTCAAATGTAAATTTCCACAATTGGAGTTATATGATTCACAACTGTAATTAAAAGGTATAACCAAGCAATTGGCAGATCATATGTAATCTAAAAATAGAATTGAATATGGCACAAACACTATGCGAAAAAAGAATTTGCATAACAACTATAGATATACCTGTATATCCCACGTAGTTTATCAAAATAGTCTCTTCTAAAGATGGTTTCCTCTTTTAATTTTTCACTATCTGAGGATACATTAGAACAATTACGACTAATAATGGATACTTTGATTGCTTAAATCGGGCTAATAGAACTGATAGTATTTGATTTTTGCCATTGCTTTTGCATTCCACAACAAAAACAAAATAAAATAACTTCAGAAAAATATATATTTCCTTTCCAAATACTTTCCTATTCGCCGTGTCTTGGGCCGCAGACACATCTGGCTAACGATATCTGCAATTGCTTAAATCGAAGGTAAATATGTGGCAAGATTTGATTTAATGATATTGATGTTAGTCGTAGCTATAAACCTTGATTTATAGTACCCACATCCAGCTGTCAATTTATTTATCAATCCAAATTTAGTATTCACGGCTGATGTTGAATATTGCTGAAATCGGGCCGATTGCAACGACGATAAGCAACTTAATGCTACGAGCACATTTTCATCTGCTTGCAAATTAAATGCCTTGGATGGCGGCATTATGAGAGCAAACAAATATGCATCCATAAGAAATTGAGCTACAACTGCAAAACTCATCATGTATGTATCATTTGAAAATATATGTGAACGATTAGAATTTGGGATTGAAAATGCGTTTTATTAAATCATGGTGACTACAAGATGACATCCATATCCTCTCCTGGCCGATATTCGTGGTGGCATAGGGCCAGTTAAGTTGCTTATGTCTCTCTGCATAAACTTCCACAAATGTTGCAACTGATGGTCAGTTAATTCAGTAGTACTCGGAGAAGGCTACAACTGCCGTCCCAGCATGTCCGAGACGTGTTCTATTAGTGATTGTTCCAGAGACCTGGATGGCCATGGGAGGATATTAAATCCTCGAAGACAATGTTGAGAAAAACGTGCAGTACGTGGTGAAGCATTGTCTTGTAGTTAAAAGGAACCGAGTCGGCTCAAAAGCATAGGCAGGACAATCGTCTGCAGAATGTCGTTAATGTACAATTGAGCCGTCAGCAGCACAACTAGAGGAAATCGTCTGTCCAACGCAATGGCTCCCAGACTGTCACATCACGTGTGATGGCCGTGTGTCGCTCGACAACAAATTCGAATCAGAACGCTGACCATTCATCCTCTTCCACACATGTATGCGGCGATCATCCGCACTGAGAGAGAAGGGGGATTTGTTGCTAAATACAAAATTCCTCCATCGAAAATTGTCCAGACTGACCGAACTCGGCACCAATTCAGACGGTTCAGCCTATGTTAAGGGGTTAGTGATAGAGGCCTTAATAATTCATTGATTTGGAGTCCTTTTATCAATTTGTCGTCATTCTTATGAATTTGGTGGCAATTTTGTCATTTACGTAACCCTTACAAAAATTCTCCAAGTTGGTGATATTCCGCCAAATTTATCTCCAACATGTCGTCCAGCTTTACGGACGAAATAACAGGTTATGTTTTTAGTAGATAAATGGCTATTGGCAAATTGTTAGACGTCAAGATACAAAACTATTACCCAAAGTACATCCTTTCTTGAACGGAACAAACTGGATCACGAGAATGATGGTAAGGAATTTATCCATAATATTATATATGAAAAGTGAACATATTTCACAAAAAGTTTATACTGTTTTGATTTTATTTGGTTTTTAATAAATTTATGTGAAAAATATGCAATATCTGGAGAATGGTTCATTTTAGCTCTCTCAACATTGTGTCACTTGTTTTATTATGAAACAATATATAAGAAATGATTATTTAAGTAACTTTATTAAAGGTTTTGATTTTTTCAAATTTTCAATCGAAAGACTGGGGGGTCTTCTAAACATTCTAATAATCTATGCCAATATTTTGACAAATAAATTTAAAAGTTTGATTTAATATTATGTATACGAGAAAAACATTAGATCTGAGCGAATCTTAGGATTATGTTAGATTTCTGCATAATTACTACAAATTATTAATATGTTTTAAAAATTCAGCAACCTCACAAAAGAAATGCAATCAACAAATAATTTGAAAATATAGATACATATACAATGGACTTCGCATATAAAGAAATCGTTTAAGAACTGAACACTATATTCTTTATTACAGTCCTTTTCACGTAGTATTCATATAATGTACATATTGTTACAGCGTATCTTCTGGAATTGTGGGTGTGCACTTCGGATATAAGAATAGGTCCGAATTTCTGGATAACTAAACACGTTTATTCATAACCGCAAAATAAACAGGAACAATATACCATTAAATAGCACTTAAATGTTTCACAAATTTCACAAAACAAACGATATTATTCTCGAAATACTGACGAAAATACTTTCACAAAACAGCACCTACTATTCTCATAACATTGACAAAAATCACATTTCACTGTAGCTCATATCTTGTCAACTCGTCTACTGCCTGCCGACGAAGTGATGAGTCCTTTTTATTGTCTCTCTATAAAAATGTCTAAAAATCTCTCCTATCACATAGAATAATCATTATTTGGTGATGTTTCTCGAAGTTTCAACAAGTCGCCAAATGTCGCCAAATTGGCGATAAATTACCAAATCTGATAACTCTTCTTCTGAGTCGAAATTATGGCAACCATAGTGTAACGTCTGGGAAATAATGCTCTTATCTCTGTCTTCCGGAGAAAAACACCCCGATGGAGCCATTTGGTCTGTGAAAGAGACGAAAGACGAGATGGGAGACGCCAGTGAGGGAATATTACAAGTTCGCAACAACATAATGTTCCTATTCGTTTTGTTAGAGGGTCGTGTAGTATTTATTGGTATCGATCAGAAGCGACGCCGAGTCCGTTTGTGTTCGAAGATTTCAGGAACGCAAGTTCTGCAGGAGGGAATCCTATACATGAATTTATGCACTCTTCATATGCGGTCTTAACATAGAATGATTATATAATAATACACTAGAACTTATGATCCTGGTAAGTTGACTCGGGTTGGGGGGGGGCAAGACCAATGAGGATAACTATTCCAGCTTTTCCTAAACTATCAGCCTGCTTAAGCGGAGTCCGGGTACTTACTTAACGTACCCGGACTCTGCAAACATGTAGGTCCGAAAGTATTTCCAAGATGTTGGTAGAAGGGGGAGGAGGATAAGGTCCCTGTGGATGTCGCCCAATTGGGATCCGGTCTAAATTGTGTGGCACTATTCCTGCTAACCAAAAAGATACCATACTTCTTCAGGTAGATCTGACAGTTTGGATCGAAAGACAGAAGATTAGTTTATTTATTTTGCTGGCTTCATTTACGATTATGTTTACCAACAAATCGTCTGTCAAATAAAACAGTTAGCATTCAAACTAAATTTATTAAATCGTTTGCTATACAGCTGCTGCCATACGATTTTGCAGTTTAAAAAGTCTTTTTAGACAATTATTTGCAGCTTTTACTATCAAAAAACTATTCTACTAAGTTCACAAAGCTTTGTAATTTACTTTCTTTTCTATCTCTAAAAGTGAGTACGATAGCTTCCCGCCCTCCTTAAAAAAGGAGTTATCCCTGAATCGTTGTCTCGTCGTGTAGAGCCGTAGGGATTTCCTAAGAGGCTGCATTAAAAAATAACGTTAACTTTCTTCGTTCTTAAGAAATATCCCCTGATAGGGACTTTCCTAGACACCGTATTTATTGCTATGTATGTATATAACAAAAATATGTTTAAATGCTTTTAAAGTTATCACTATTATGTTGAAATATTAATTGGAAAATATTTTACATAGAAAAAACAAGAAAGATCAATCATGCATAAGCATTGATTATGAAACACTTTCCAACTGAAATGTAATTTCATTTAAAAATTTCTAAAATGTGATTCATTCAGTGGTAATATCTTTTACATTATCACAGTACTACAGTAATTTATTATACTTAAATATTTAAAACTGTATCGAAATATAAATCATCTGATTCTTTATGCAAAATCAATGAATATTTCATTCATATAACTTGTATTCCAGACTCCAGAGCTAAATAATTTTGGGTGAAAAAAATTCAGCAATTCTTATGTAATTCATCTTACAATCGCTTGAGATATTTGCATTCTGCATATGTTAAAATTAGGCTTCCTTGAAGAAATAATAAAAGTTTAGGGATCATTTAAAATCACAACTATTGTAATTGCATAGGCACGGAATTTAGATACACAGATAATACACAGATAATATATATGTGTATGTGTATATACTCAAAGTATTGGAATCGTGCCGAAGATCGGAACTCGAATTTTCAAAGGATCTACACGTTTTGGGACTTCTAGAACACGAAAAAACTACTTTTAGGAAGACGTCTGTGTGTGTAAGGGTGTATCTGTGTGTCTGTGTGGATATTACATCCACTCTAATTGAAAAACTAATGGACCGAATTTCATACAATTTGGTAGGTATGTTTTTTATGGGAAATCCTGATGTTCATTAGATTATAGTACGATTCGTAATAAAAGAATCTGCCTTCTTTGCGAAATGGCCGCAGAAATTGCCTTTATCCACTCTAGCTAAAAACTAATGAACCAAATTTAACAAAATTTGGAGTATAATATTTCAATAACCTACAAGTGATTTATATACCAAATTTAACAAAATTTTGTATATAAATCATTTGTAGGTTATTCTACTACGATTCGGGAAAAAAGAACGGGCTATTTTTGCGAAATGGCCAGCAAAAATCGTTATATATAAAAATAAAAGACTACGTGTGCTCAATTACATCAATTAAATTCCTATTTTATATGTGATTTTTGACAACAAAAAGAATAAGACTAACCCCATTACTCTAGGACTAGCCGTTCTTGAGATATTCTAGTTTTTTCGCGTTTTCGCTACGCCACCTTTGACAATAAGTCCAGCTATCAAATGAGAACCAAATTTAAGTTTAACGTGTAAATTCAATGTCATTTAAAATACTTATGTTGTGCAGATAAACTCAAATTATCATTAAATAAATAAAGAGAACGAATATGAGTCTGCAGAGAAAGACATGTGCTGTCCACATCAGAATTTTTAACAATATTACACCAATGATTTATAAAAGTGAACGGGGATTATTTTCAGGCCATTTCGAAAAAAATGTATGATCTATATTTAAAGATCCATCAAATTTTTGTCGAATAAAATGTTCAACAAATTTAAGCTGTGTACCAAATTTTAACTCTCTAGGACGTAGAAAAGTGCATTTAAAATGCCATCAATTAAATTTATCAAGAAGAGTTATATAAAATTTAAAAAAAATGAAAAATTGTTATCTACCAAATTTATTTTAAAATATGAAGCCACTCCCATATGCAAAACGTTTAAACAAAGGGAGAGATATTTATTATATAATATCTCTCTCTTTTCTTTCTGGAAGATATCCCAAAGTCAGAATTTAATTGAATTTGTTATTTTCCCTATATTAAATAATTTTTTTAATTAAAAAACTACTTAACATATTTTACTGAATTTTTTTTTATATATTCTATGGGATAATGTGAATATTTCCTAAAAATTTCGAAGCAATTCGTGAATTTTAAATTTACTTAAAAAATGTTTGAAAAATTAGGTCCCATAGGGTTCAATGTATTTCATTTTTTCAACCCGGGTTCAATAAAAAACTAATTGGGTGATATTATTTATTTATATTCCCATAGGTCCTACAGACCGTCTGAATAACATACTAAAATTTCATTTTGATAAACTCATTTTTACGGCAGTTATCGTGCTAACGGACAGACAGACAGACAGACAGACAGACAGACAGACAGACAGACAGACAGAATGAACAAAGTCATAAACACTTTTCAACTTTGTTGTAAAGTGTTAAAAACGGTATTACGCTTCACAAAAATACGTCTAAAATACCACATGCACACAAATACTTGTACAATATAATTAAACATGGGTAGATATGGAGAGATAAACTAAAATTAATTGAAAATTGAAAATGAGCTATTAAAATAAATACAAAATAGGATTGAGAGTGAAAAAAGCATGTTTAAATGCTTGAGCATTATGATATGTTTATAATTAGTGCTGCAGTGATCTTACGTATCAAAACTAATAACATATCAAATATAAACTTACCGTCAAAAGGAGGTAAGTAACACAGCAGGGTACCTTTCGGACAACCGTCTATTTCAAGTTCTCTGGAAATAAATAGAGAGAAATATTTTATAAATGCATAGATAGAAAACTTTCCGACTGAAATATCGTATGCTATAATATCTTGAGCAACATATGCTCAAATATTTCATTTAACCATAAATAGGGCCCTGATTATTTCGCGACTCGAATACATATATATATATATATATATATACATATATATATATATATATATATATATATATATATATATATATAATTGAAGATTTTTATGATTACTTGTAATATATAGATACCCGAATACATACATATACATATAGTATATATATATATATATATATATATATATATATATATACAAGATTCATATGAAAAAGAGAGGGGAAATGACCAAATGCAAGGCATAAAATGGTAGAGGGGGATGGCGACCCCTCTTTCCCGTTTAAAAGACTGCTTTTATGCCCGGGCAACACTCACGGTACCAATGCCATGCAGAAGCCATACTTCCGTAAATGTGTCAAATCAAAAACACTCGAAAAAGTGCAAAGAAAACAAATAGGAATCGACCAGGATCGCAAGGGAAAGAATGGAAATGCAGCAAATGCCCCTGTCGGTTACGATGGAGTGCATCATATATAACAGAAGTCCACGCATGCGCTGTTCGTTATTTTCACTTTCATCGTTCTATACCTCTGCCATATCCTTTAAGTAAGCATTTTCTCCCTTTTTTGTATTAAATAGGGAATTATAATGACATTTCAGGAAGCCAATTGGATAATTCCGTTTTATTGCCTCCTTCATAATATTCCTATTATGCATGATGCAATCAGACTTGAAAGTATTAATGCGTTGATTTCTATTGAGGTGACCAATGACGACATTTCTGAAAATGTTTTTGGTCAAATTGGACCTCCAATCAATAATGCGGTTGATTTTTATATTGAAATTGTTTCTCTTGTCATATAAGACGGTATAAATACCATATCTACTGTCATGTTTTAGTGTGATATCTAGAAAATCAACACTATCTTCCTCCTTACTTATATTCTCAATCAATTCCAGTTCTTTTGGATAAAAAGTAAAATCAAATTGGGGTGTATTCTTATATTGCCCAATAAGGACATCGTCAACGAAACGAAAATATGGCATTTCATGTAATATATGAGTGCCATTTTCAAATTTACACAAGTATAGATCGGCGAGCAGGGATGAACATCACCCTCCCATCGGAATACCCTTAACCTGTTTAAAATAGTTGGTGCCATCAAATAAGATGTTTTCAAACAACACAATGCGAATCAAGTCCTCGTATTTTCTGAATGTAATATGCTCTTTTAAGTCATATATTTCATGTAGTTCCTTCAAAATTTCATATAGATTTTCCAGATCGATGTTGTTGAATAAATCACGGAAATGTTGGATCGCATTGTGTTGTTTGAAAACATCTTATTTGATGGCACCAACTATTTTAAACAGGTTAAGGGTATTCCGATGGGAGGGGGATGTTCATCCCTGCTCGCCGATCTATACTTGTGTAAATTTGAAAATGGCACTCATATATTACATGAAATGCCATATTTTCGTTTCGTTGACGATGTCCTTATTGGGCAATATAAGAATACACCCCAATTTGATTTTACTTTTTATCCAAAAGAACTGGAATTGATTGAGAATATAAGTAAGGAGGAAGATAGTGTTGATTTTCTAGATATCACACTAAAACATGACAGTAGATATGGTACTTATACCGTCTTATATGACAAGAGAAACAATTTCAATATAAAAATCAACCGCATTATTGATTGGAGGTCCAATTTGACCAAAAACATTTTCAGAAATGTCGTCATTGGTAACCTCAATAGAAATCAACGCATTAATACTTTCAAGTCTGATTGCATCATGCATAATAGGAATATTATGAAGGAGGCAATAAAACGGAATTATCCAATTGGCTTCCTGAAATGTTATTATAATTCCCTATTTAATACAAAAAAGGGAGAAAATACTTACTTAAAGGATATGGCAGAGGTATAGAACGATGAAAGTGAAAATAACGAATAGCGCATGCGTGGACTTCTGTTATATATGATGCACTCCATCGTAACCGACAGGGGCATTTGCTGCATTTCCATTCTTTCCCTTGCGATCCTGGTCGATTCCTATTTGTTTTCTTTGCACTTTTTCGAGTGTTTTTGATTTGACACATTTACGGAAGTATGGCTTCTGCATGGCATTGGTACCGTGAGTGTTGCCCGGGCATAAAAGCAGTCTTTTAAACGGGAAAGAGGGGTCGCCATCCCCCTCTACCATTTTATGCCTTGCATTTGGTCATTTCCCCTCTCTTTTTCATATGAATCTTGTATGTTACTTTAGGAGAATGTGCTGCATTGCGCCAACTTCTGGAGAAAAATTGGATAACTGTGAAATAATTTTATTTTAATATGTTTACTATGCTATATATATATATATATATATATATATATATATATATATATTTGAAATGTAATAATAAGAATTATGTAAAAATAAAAAAAATAAAAATACAATTCAAGTAATATTAACATCACCATAGAAGCAAATTCACGGCCATAAAGCCGATAAGAGAAAAGAACAGAACCTTCCCAAATTCGATGATTAATCAGAATTAAATTCATCTTCAGGTCTGAGTATTTAATTCTAATTAACCCAAACAAATGCCTGTTTCAGATTAAGCAATAGTACATTACTATAAATGCTTAAACTCAGACTACAGGCATCAAAAAATGAAAAAATGAAAAAAGGATACATTAAGAAAATTGAATTACCATGCGGCATGAACCCTTCCTCTTCTACCACGAGTATACACGATCAACCTCAACAGCTTAATCTAGAAGCACCGGAATGAACAAGTCGAAATTCTACCAGGGAGGCAGTACGAACCTTCACGGAAATACTCCCAAACCCGTCCAGTGAGTCTAAGCTGGAGACTGGACAAGCAATTCAGAATACAACTTCCCAAACATGCAGAACTGAATATGAATATGAATCATAGATGAAAATTCCTACTAAACAAGTAATTCATAGGAAAACTGGATAATCGAGAATGCCACTATACACCATTATAAGGGCGCTCAAAACGTAGTTTCAATACTAACAAAAGTTACATTTTTTTGCGAAAATAAAAT
>OX578148.1:15003974-15086474 GCA_951213105.1 Amaurobius ferox | reverse complement strand
AAAACAAATAGGTTATTCTTATAGTAGATATATTCTATTAAATTTTCGTCAATTAGTCGTCATTTTCATTGATTTAGAGTCATTTTCATTGATTTAGCGCCATTTTTATCCATTTGGCGAGATTTTCGTTAATTTGGCAACATTTAAGAAAGTCGCCAAATTGGCAACATTTCGCCAGATTTGTTACCAAAATATCGCAAAGCGTTATGGACAGAGACATAAGTTATTCTTATAGCAGATAAATGACTATTGGCGTTCAAATACAAAATTATTACTCAAAGTATCTTTTTTCATGAATGGAACGAGCCAGATCCAAAGGAATGATGCCATCAAATTTATCGCATGATATTACATATGACAAGTGAACATGTTTCTTAGCAGTTAATATTTTTTTTCATCACATATTTTTTTTCCTATCACATAAAAAATATTCGATTCGTGATCAAGGATGCTTGAAACGTGAGCTCCAGTCGAAAACTCGAATTCGATTTTTCGACCCCGTCACAATACTTTCCTTACACATTATGTATAGTATAAGGAAATTAATAAGACTTGACATTTTAAAGACATGAATGTCGGTCAAACATGAACACGGAGAAAAACAAATTTAAAGTTTTCTTTGTGCATTGTTTCTATTCTGTCATCGTCATTCTATTCTATCAACATACAGCTTTGAAATTCAATCTGCATGTTTAGAAATGTTACAGTTATAATTTGAGACCCAATAAAACAGAAAACTAATATTTTGACCATTTGAAGTGTACTATGATGTCCCCTTAAGAAATCTACTTACCGGAAACGGCTATTTAATATTAGATCATCTGTGAAGCTGTTTTTGAGGAAGAAGTTCAGAGCAGTTGGGTCAGCTCGTACAACCATAGCATCATACGGTCCGACCTGCGAAGGACTCTTCAATTTCTGAAACATGAAATGAGTGTAATTGAATTTAGAATATTGTAACACAGATATTTAAAACGGATTTCAGGAAAATACTGCTGGAATGTATAGCCTGTAAAATAACAATGTAAATGTGTAACGAAGTTCTGAATTGGTCTTCTTATCACTGCAAGTGAATTGTGCTTGCGGTTTGGTCGCTCTTTAATATAGCAATATTTAACAAATTCTGCGAAACAGACTACATTTTCTGGTTTAATGTCTTTTTGTGTACCATGATTACTTAACCATTTTATGTGTATATACAGGGTGTCCAAAAAGTTCCGGAGCGGCGCAATATCTCGAAAAATAATCTTCGGATCAAAAAATAAAAAACAAGTATTAAATATTTTTAGAAAAGGTATCCAATGACACCAAAATTGACCCCCAAGAAGGGGTAGGGGGTGGGGCAACTTTGGAATTTTCAATAGGAACCCCCATTTTTTGCTGCAGATTTGGATTCTCCAGAAAATGAAATTTTCAATAGAAACCCTCATTTTTTGCTGCAAATTTGGATTCTCCAGAAAAAATTACATACAGTGGACCTATGATGTTTGATTTTTGCTCCCACAAACGGCGCTATATTCGAGAAAAACGGAAGTGGGGCACAAGCGTTTAAAAATGGGAATGTCTCGGAAAATACACTTCGGATAGAAAAATAAAAAATTACGTGCTTAATATTTTCTAAAAACTATCCAATGATGCTAAAATTTACCCCCTCCCCCCGCTAACCGTTCATTTCAGCGATAACTGCTGACTTCAGTTTAGAAAACGGTTCAAAACTACTTATAGCACTACCCAGGAACAACGATGTGGACATAGTAGTTTTCTGTTCCCTTCGGAGTGCTTGATTAACATGAGTCCCCTTGCCTCTCATGATCAGGTTGCTTTTTTCTGTAACTTTTAAACGTTAGTGCCCCACTTCCGTTTTTCTCGATTATAGCACTGTTTGTGGGAGCAAAAATCAAACATCGTAGGTCAAATGTATGTCATTTTTTATGGAGAATCCAAATCTGCAATAAAAAATGACTGTTCCCATTGAAAATTTCAAAGTAGCCCCACTCCCTCCTGAAGAGGGGTCAATTTTGGTAGCATTGGATAGCTTGTCTAAAAATATTGAATACGTGTTTTTTTATTTTTTGATCCGATATATATTTCTCGAGATATTGCGCCATTCCGGAACTTTCTGGACATCCTGCATATATCCGTATTATAAAGCGTTTAACCCCTAAAATATCAAATTATGTATAATAATTGTCCAACGTGATTTTGGCTCTCCAGGTTCTCCATAAGTCCCCCAGAAACTGAAAGACTGAATATCTGCATACTTATTATACCGATCGCGGAACATAACCTAATCTACCCCGATTTTCAATCTCCTCCCCGAGAGCAGGGAAAATAGAGACTTTATTTTAGAAAAATACTAAACTAGAAAATTAAAAACTAGGAAAACATTGCCGTATCCTTTAGAAGCTCCTATATGAATTAGAAAGATAAATCTTTGCACACGTATAATATTAACCACGGGAGAGGACTTATGGAGTCGAATTTTCAATTTTTCTCACCAAAGCGGATAAAATAGTTAACATCCTAAAAGTCTTTTCAGACCCCATAAAATTATATTTACTGGTGAGGACCGCTGGCAGTCTGCCTGTAAATAATTTAAAAAATTGATTTATCAATGGGATATCTCTTCTATAATAAAATACAGCACTCAGACACTATCGATCTGCTTAGCCACGACACAGAAAGAGGTATTATAATATACATTGTTGTAAATGAATTAAAAATGAGTCCAATATTCAGCTTCATTTTTAGTATCTGATACCATACGTAACGTAAAGCTCCAAAATTCTCCTTTGTCAAAAATGCGTTAAAATGAGTACAATATTCAGCTTCGTTTTCAGTATCTGATACCATACATAATGTAAAGCTCCAAAATTATCCTTTGTCATAAGTACTCGTACGTTAAAATGAGTACAATATTCTGCTTCGTTTTCAGTATCTGATACCATACGTAACGTAAAGCTCCAAAATTCTCCTTTGTCATAAATACGTTAAAATGAGTACAATATTCAGCTTCATTTTCAGTATCTGATACCATACGTAACGTAAAGCTCCGCACACAAAATTCTCCTTTGTTATAAATACGTTAAAATGAGTACAATATTCAGCTTCGTTTTCAGTATCTGATACCATACATAACGTAAAGCTCCAAAATTATCCTTTTTCATAAATACGTTAAAATGAGTACTATATTCAGCTTCGTTTTCACTATCTGATACCATACGTAACGTAAAGCTCCAAAATTCTCATTTATCATAAATACGTTAAAATGAGTACACTATTCAGCTTCGTTTTCAGTATCTGATACCATACGTAACGTAAAGCTCCAAAATTCTCCTTTGTCATAAATACATTAAAATGAGTACAATATTCAGCTCCGTTTTCAGTATCTGATACCATTCGTAACGTAAAGCTTCAAAATTCTCCTTTGTCAAAAATGCGTTAAAATGAGTACAATATTCAGCTTCGTTTTCAGTATCTGATACCATACGTAACGTAAATCTCCAAAATTCTCCTTTGTCATAAATGCGTTAAAATGAATACAATATTCAGCTTCGTTTTCAGTAGCTGATACCATACGTAACGTAAAGCGCCAAAATTCTCCTTGTCATAAATACGTTAAAATGAGTACTATATTCAGCTTCGTTTTCACTATCTGATACCATACGTAACGTAAAGCTACAAAATTCTCCTTTGTCAAAAATGCGTTAAAATGAGTACAATATTCAGCTTCGTTTTCAGTATCTGATACCATACGTAACGTAAAGCTCCAAAATTCTCCTTTGTCATAAATGCGTTAAAATAAGTACAATATTCAGTTTCGTTTTCAGTAGCTGATACCATACGTAACGCAAAGCGCCAAAATTCTCCTTGTCATAAATACGTTAAAATGGGTACTATATTCAGCTTCGTTTCCACTATCTGATACCATACGTAACGTAAAGCTACAAAATTCTCTTTTATCATAAATACGTTAAAATGAGTACAATATTCAGCTTCGTTTTCAGTATCTGATACCATACATAACGTAAAGCTCCAAAATTCTCCTTTGTCATAAATACGTTAAAATGTCTGAAGCTGAATATTGTACTCAATGAGTACAATATTCAACTTCGTTTTCAGTATCTGATACCATACATAACGCAAAGCTCCAAAATTCTCCTTTGTCCTAAATACGTTAAAATGAGTACAATATCCAGCTTCGTTTTCAGTATCTGATGTCATACGCAATGTAAAACTCCAGAATACTGCTCTTTATATAGACATGTTAAATTTCTGCCACTTGCATTACAGATAAGTTTTTATTAACAGTTAATATCGAAGTAAAAGTATAGGAATGATATTTTTTTAAATGGTTAGATCCCAAATAAATAAACCCTATGAAGGAGTGAACAAGTAAGATTAATTTCTAAAAAGGCCTATCCCGATAAGAAAAATGTTTTAAAACGGTTTAAGGACATTGGAGGACATTTTTCCCAAACTCAACTGAAAAAGCAAAGTTTTAGAAACTAATCTAAGGGTATTAAGAAAATGACGAATTGAACCAAGATGACATTTTCTTAATTATAACTGGAAAAGAAATATTTTTGAAACTAATTTAAGGGTATTAAAAATGTGACGAAGTAAAACAAAAAATTGCTAAATTTGCAAGAAAATTTATTTCTTGTTATAAAATTTTTCAATTTTTGTTATTGATTTCAGTAATGGTAAGACTTACTTTCAGCAGGAATTTCCCAATTCCACATTTACGGAATCTCCTCCTTACAGATAGTAGAGTTATATAAACTACCCTGGTACCTGGAATTCTACAATATAAAGAACTGTAGTAAGAACAAGATATAATTTAAAATAAAAAAAATTGCATCATAAAATAAAAAAAATTAAATTTCTAAACTTTTATTTTAAACAGTAGTACGTCTATTAAAAGCCATCTGATAATTTTATGATGTTGTTTCTGATAAAATAGTGTTTTATTCAATAGAGGTTAAACTAAAATATTGCATAATATAATTAATTCAAATCGATAAATGCTATTAAGACAAATTAAATTATAGCACTTCCTATCCAGGAAACCCTGCAGAAGCTAATTGTCATAGAACCAAAGCTACGACTAGCATAGGTGGATAGGTTTCTTGTATGTTACGCTCCTCATCATCAAATGATTCATAACTTTACATGCAAAAAATTTGCCATATGTTTAATTTACGATTTTTATGATGATTGATCAAGTCAGTAATATATGAAGGTTTTGACTTATCATTTAAAAGTTAGTTCAGATTCCTCACAATTGCGCTGACCAGGTTCGTAAGCAAAATATGCCGATAAAATAAGTTTCATGATTATAAATCAAAAAATCTGATGTGGGCAACACATGACTCTCCCTGCAGACTTATATACACGTTCTCTTTATTTCATTTAAATTTAATTCACTGTTAATTCAATTTTCGTTCTCATTTGGTAACAGGACTCAGTTTCAAAGGTGGCGTAGAGGAAAACGAAAAAACTAAAATATCTCGAGAACGGCTAGACCTAGTGTAATGAGGTTGGTCTTATTCTTTTCTTCGTTAAAAATTACGTATAAAACAAGCATTGAATGAATATATTTCAGCCTACGTAATTTTTTAATTTAGATTTTGACGATTTTTGCGGGCCATTTTGCCAGCCAAGAAAAGAATAAGACCAACCCCATTACACTAGGACTAGCCGTTCTCGAGATATTTTAGTTTTTTTGTATTTTCTATAAGCCACCCTTGAAAAGGAGTCCAGTTATCAAATGAGAACGAAAATTGAATTAAAAGTGAATTATATGTAATTAAAATAAAGAAAACGTGAATATGTGTCTGCAGGGAAAGTCATGTGCTGCCCACATCAGATTTTTACTTTCCCTGCAATACAGGCTGATGTACAGGGAAGTACTGGAATCATGCCGAAAATCATAACTCGAGTTTTCGCCGGATCTACACGTTTCGAGACCTTTAGAATACGAAAAAACTATTTTTAGCGTGACATCTGTGTGTGTGTGTGTCTGTCTGTCTGTCTGTGTGTCTGTGTGTCTGTGCAATGTATGTATCCACTTTAACTAAAAAACTAATGGACCGAATTTCATAAAATTTGGTAGGTGACCTTGGTGCTGATTAGTTTTTGGTACGATTCGTAAAAACTGAACCTGCCTTTTTTTGCGAAATGGCCCGTAAAAATGCCATTTATCTGCTCTAGCTAAAATACTAGTTTACCAAATTTCACAAAATTTGGTAGATAAGTTACTTGTGGAACACTCAGGTGCTAATTCGATTCTGGTACGACTCGGAAAATAACAACATGGCTTTTTTTACGAAATGGCCAGCAAAAATCGCCAAAATCAAAATAAAAGAAAAATACGTATGCTGAAATGTATCAATTAAATTCTTGTTTTATACTCAATTTTTGACGAGGAAAAGAATATAATACTCTCCTTTATACTTTAGGACAAACCGTTCTCAAGATACTTGAGATTTCTTGTATTTTTCTTACGCCGCTATCGGGAAAATATCCAGTTACCAAATAAAAACAAAAATTGAATTAAAAATGCAAATTTAGTGTTATTTGGTGCAATTAAACTCAATCTAATGAATTCTTAAAGAAATAAAGAAAATATGAATATAAGTCTGCAGGGAAAGTCATGTGCTGCCCACATCAGATTTTTTCGTTTGTATTTTAACATTGTTTGATTGAATATTATTTAAATTTAGTTGAATTAGCTCACGTAGTTCATCTTAGTTGAATTAGCTCACGTAGTTCATTCTCGATCAATTTTTTGTCAATTAATCTATTTTATCCATATGCATTTTTACGGTAGTTTGTTTAATTGCTGATGTAGCTCATCTAGCTTTTAAAACTGGTTTTCTTTCTGTTTTTATTTAAAAGTGTTTTACAACAATTTTTTTTAAAAATAAGTTGTTGATATTACTCATATATTTTTCGAAAGCGGTTCTTTCCCCATTTTTTATCATAGGGCACATAGTTCGTAGATTTATTTACAAAGAAAGTTTGTTAAATATTTGCAATAATGATTTCCCTTTCTCCTAGATTTATCTTCTTTTCGAATTTTTGCTGGATACTTAACTTTTTTGTCACGTGATATAACTACATTTTGACGGAAGTTGTCATGCCTTCGTGGTTATTGGTACTCTGTATCACTTATCCTAACGAAGAATATACTTTTCGCTTTAGATACCAGTTGACACAGCTGCTATTTTGTTACATATTGTGTTTTATTAAATATTTTACTTTTTAGTTATTTTGAAGCAGTTTGAAGGATTTATTGTAGATAGTTCTGTTACTTTATTTCACTTTTAGGATTTATATTCTTAAATTCATTCTTCATCACTTATACATAATAGATCGGCTACTTGAACTAAACCTATAGCAATGCAAAACAAAAATCAAATGCAATAAATACAACTCTGATGTGGGCAGCACATGACTTTCCCTGCAGATATATATACACATTATCTTAATTTTAATTAAATTTAAATCACTTTTATCTCAATTTTCGTTCTCATTTGATAATTGGACTTATTTTCGAAGGTGGCGTAGAGAAGATAAGAAAAAACTAAAATATCTCGAGAACGGCTAGTCCTAGTGTAATGGGGTTGGTCTAATCCTATTCTTCGTTAAAAATTACGTATTAAAAAAGCATTTAATGGATATTTTTGAGCTTACGTAGTTTTTTATTTTAGATTTTGACGATTCTTGCGGGCCATTTTTCAAAAAAAGGGGCAGGTGATTGTTTTCCAAATCGTACCAAAATCTATTCAGCATCAGGGTGACCCACAAGCGACTTATCTACCAAATTTTGTGAAATTCGGTCCATTCGTTTTTCAGCTAGAGTGAATACTGGCCCAGCACCAGATTCGCCCACAAGTGACTTACATACCAAATTTTATGAAATTCGGTCCATTAGTTTTTTAGTTAGAGTGGATACATACATTGCACAGACACTCAAACAGACACACAAACAGACACACAGACAGACACACACACAGACGTCACGCTAGAAATAGTTTTTTCGTATTCTAGAGGTATCGAAACTTGTAGATCCGTCGAAAACTCGAGTTGCGATTTTCGGCATGATTCCAATACTTTCCCTATACATTACCATGTATTGCAGAGAAAGTAAAATATATTCCACAGTTGAAATAATGCCTGATAAAAATTCAGACTGTTTTAATGTTTTCAACGGCTGATTTTGGACGATTTTTGCATCCAGCAATAATATTTTACGAAAAGTTATTCTTCTGCATTGTCAATATCTCATGTTTGTCTAAGATATAATTTAGTAACAAAAAATATTTTTACCTCCCATTTGTTAGATAACTCGGTTTTAAGAGTGGCTTCTATCAATTATTTGTTGAAATTTTCATGATGATAACTTCAACCACTTCCTTGTCACAGTTATCGATTACTTTCAACAAAGCATCTAAAAATACTTATTTATAACATATACATAATTATGCTTACGTTGAAGCATGGCCAAATATACAATTTGTTGTGTAAAAAATATATATATGCACCTAGAAGAAATTGAGCTGCAGCCGCGAAATTTGGCATGAATGTATGGTTTAAAAATACATGCAAATGATTAGAATTTAGGAAAAAAAAGTTTTATAAAGATACGATGACAACAAGATGTCATTTTAGTAAGAGATAAATCCTCCCCTGGCAGCTATACAAGCTGATATTCGGTACGGCAAAGAGTCAATTAAGTTGCTTATGTCCCTCTGTGTAAAATTCTCCCTCAAATGTTGCAATTGGTCAGCTAATTCAGTGGCATTCTGAAAAGGCTGCAATTGACGTTCCAGAATGTCCTAAGCGTGTTCTACTGGTGATAGGTCTGGGGACCTGTATGGCTATGGGAGTGTATTAAATCCTCCAAGGCGTTGTTGAGAAAGTCGTGTAATATGTGGTCGAGCGTTATCTTGTTGGAAAAATGGAGCCTGCGCGGCTTGAGAGCATAGGCAGACCAGTGGACTGCAGAATATCGTTGACGTACAAGCAAGTCTTTAGAAGGGTTTGCAGCACATGTAGAGGAAATCGGCTATCCCACGAAATGGCTCCCTAGACTGTCACATCATTTATTATGGTCGCGTACCGCTTCACATTATTTACAGGATCGGAATGCTGGCCATTTCACCTCCATACACGTATGCGGCGGTCATCAGCTGTGAGAGAAACGGAATTCGTCGTTAAAGACAACATGTTTCCACTCGGACACCGTCCAGGTTGATTGAGCTCGACACCAATCCAGACGAGGAACACTTAAATTTATGATTCATTAACACTTAAATTTATAAGGATCACTTAAATTTATGATTCAAGTGTGAAAAATATCAAAAGGAAAACAGGAGTGCAAACGAGGGATCATTAATGTCTAGGGGGATTGTGACCCTTATTCCTGATTAAAAACGTGATTTTTATTCCTAGAAAACACTCTCAGAAACTCCAAAATCGCTCGTAGCAGTTCCAACGTGTGTATGGGGAAAACAGAATCTATGTGGAAACAAAAATCCGGATTCAAAAACCAAGATAGCCTGAAACGGCTCGTAAAGAAGACAAACATCATACAACGAAAGTTTGAGAACGATTTTAAGGATCCAAAAGCAGATATTTTCATTACACTTAAAACTGCGAAGAAACAGTCACAGTTTATACAAAGTTACCGTTTTATCTAATGGCAACAGATCGTTAAAATCTGCATAAAATACATTGTCTTTGTCAAGAGCTTTACAGTAATTTAAATAACAAGTTTTTAGGAATCCAATAGGATATCCGTTTTCCAAAGCCACCCTAATCAATTGTCGTTCACATTCAATGCAATTTTTACAAGAACAATTTAATTTACGATATCGATTAAAATGATTACATATCATATTTCTCAATACCTTAATACTTATATTGCTATGCCAAGGTGTTACATATTTTATATCACAAGTGAAACTTTTTCGTTTATCATAGAGTCTATAGCACAGTTGATCCTGATGATTACGATATAAAATTATATCCAGAAATACCACTTACCTTTATATAAACCTGTGATAAACGAAAAAGTTTCACTTGTGATATAAAATATATAACACCTTGGCATAGCAATATAAGTAATAAGGTATTGAGAAGTATGATATGTAATCATTTTAATCGATATCGTAAATTAAATTCTTCTTGTGAAAATCGCATTGAATGTGAACGACAATTGATTAGGGTGGCTTTGGAAAACGGATATCCTATTGGATTCTTAAAAACTTGTTATTTAAATTACTGTAAAGCTCTTGACAAAGACAATGTATTTTATGCAGATTTTAACGATCTGTTGCCATTAGATAAAACGGTAACTTTGTACTAACTGTGACTGTTTTTCGCAGTTTTAAGTGCAATGAAAGTATCTTCTTTTGTATCCTTGAACATCGTTCTCAAACTTTCGTTGTATGATGTTTGTCTTCTTTACGAGCCGTTTCAGGCTATCTTGGTTTTTGAATCCGGATTTTTGTTTCAGCATGGATTCTGTTTTTCCCTTACACACTTTGGAACTACTACGAGCGATCACCGTTTCTGAGAGTGTTTCCTAGGAATAAAAAGCACGCTTTTAATCGGGAATAGGGGTCATAATCCCCCTAGACATTAATGATTCCTCTTTTGCACTCTTTTTTTCCTTTTGATATCTTTCACACTTGAATCATAAATTTAAGTGTTCCTTTTTGGTATATATTATGAATGAGAATTAAGTGCTGCATATTACGCCTTTACTCACTTCATTTTTGTATACGTTGATTGTCCTTTTCTATATATATATATATATATATATTTTGCTCGTCATGGTTGCGCTGATGAGGTGTGTTTTGAGGTATTTATGTTTCCTTTATTGTTCCATTCTATATGCTTGTCGTCCATATAACACAAGTTTATAGATAAAATCTATCTTGTGTTTCAGAAACAAGCATTTTTGTGTTCATTTCGAAGGGATATATGGACCCGAAGAGAATTTTTTCGAAATGAACGTATCGTAAGCCTAAATCTCTTCCATGTGCCAGCTTTTTTGCTTGATTTTTTTGTTTTCTTATTTTCATTCCTCATTTTTGAAATTTGTTGATTGTCTTTGTCTTTATGACCTGCATTGCGCTTTATTATTTCCTCTTTATGTCTTAATTTCTTTTATTTCTTTGTATTTTGTAGAAAATTTTGGAATAGTGTATTATGAGTTACTACATACATTCTAACTTCGGATTTACTAATTTATATTTATATATATATATATATATATATATATATATATATATATATATAATTTAAATTAACGATGCTCCCCACCTCTAACTTATCTTCTTTTTAAATTTTACGATATGTTATTCTTCTGCAATATTCTTCAATATCTCGTGTTAGTCTTCTAAAATTTTAGGAAATATAAAGAAAAAATGTATTTTTACTTCGGAAATATTTTGCACGAGTTATTTACCGACACGCCATGATGATCCCTGTAATTATTCCCTTGTCACATTTATCCATTACTCTCAACAAAATGTCTAAAAATACTTATTTGCAACACATGCAGAATTATGTTTACGTTGAAGCATGCATGACCTAATTTATCTTCAAACAAAATTTATTTCCCAAAAGTTTTATCTTGAAATTGCTGCTATTTGCTTAAATTTATTGTTACGATTATTTTCATCTGACACACACTGCGAACTCAATGAACGGCTTAAGCTACGCAATGTTTCTTCTAAGAACCGACGCATCCAATTTAATTTAGCGTTGCCCCTCTACCTCATTTCCTGTTAAAATTTCCAGCGTTATTTTTAATAATTCAGTTCAGTCGCAAAGGGCTTAATATGCATAAAATTAATGAATTGTCCTATTTTCGTCGTAATTCCTTTGATCATATTTACGAGGAGAATGTGTGGAATCAAATTGCTATTCCGGTTAATACCAGTGGCGGCTCGTGAGCTACATGTAAAGAGGGCTCTCTCTCTCTCTCTCTCTCTCTCTCTCTCTCTCTCTCTATATATATATATATATATATATATATATATATATATATATATATATATACATATATATATATATATATATAATAGTTTGAAATTCCATTGATAGAATAGAGAGAATTTGCAACTTAAAAATCCCAATTCTAAATAAAACCTACATAATAAAAATAAGTATTAAATAGCGAATCATCAAGCAAATGGAAAAAAATGCAAATTTAGAGTCATCAAGCTAAAGATAATCAACAAATATCAAAGTTACGGAATCGATAATAGAAGTACAAATAAATTCCAGGCATTAATGCTATACACGTAGACAAGGACTAGGTCTAAATAATTGCATTGTTCGTTTTGAAAGAACTCTTCGTCGAGTCCAAGTATTAAATCAAAATGAACACAAAATATGTATGTTTCTGAAGATATATATATATATATATATATATATATAAATATATATATAATATATATATATATATATATATAATATATATATATATATATAATATATATATATATATATATGTGTGTGTGTGTGTGTATATATATATATATATATAGTGTATGTATATACATATGTGTTTTGTGTATAGCGACGGGTGTATTATTAAGATAAGTAAAATAACATACTCTCTACCTGCTAGCTCGTTTATAACATTCCTGGAAACATATGGGCGCACCCTCCTGGTGAAAACATTACATAGTCCTAATTTATATTAAAGTAAAATTGTGGGGGCTAGTTAAACTAAATGTTATATCCAGGAAGCTGTCTAAAAAACATACATATTCTGATGATACGTACAGATTGTTGACAGACTATAACTGATAGTAAAATCAAAATCGGTGAATTGGGAGGCGAGATAGAAAATTGTGGGGTGGGGATGGGGGGCTTACTGAAATAAAAGTTACGCTCAGGGATTTGTCATGTTAAAGATATATATCCAGGTGACATATAAAAATTTTGCAGAGACTATAGTCACTAGCAGAACCGAAATCACTCAAGTAGGAAATTAGATGTAAAATTATGGGGCCTAGTTAAGGTAAAAGTTAAACCCAAGTGGTTGACACAAAGTGTGTATATTCAGATGACACGTATAGATGGTGCAAAAACTATAGCCATCATCAGAATCAAAATCGCTGAATTAGAAGCCGAGATAAGAAATATGGGGTGCAACCTCAATTAAAATATACACTCATGGTGTATATGAGCGATATAATCGCCAGCGGGGGAGGCCAAAATGTCCAAAACAAATAACGTCTTATAAAAGGATCATGTTTGAAATTTAATTTTAAAGCTTTTTAATAAATATTTAGATATTTTTTAATTTTTAGGTATTTGTTAATGTTAAATAGCTGGAAAGTAAGACAGCAGGGTAGGTCAAGTGACCCTTCAAACTCAGTGCCCCTTTTACTCACGATGGCCAGAAATCCCTAAAATATCATAAATAACCCCCACTTATTCAGTTCACTTACTAAAAGAAAAAAAAACATCTGTCGAAGATTTTTCAGATTTCAATTTTCTAAATCTAATACGATTTTGCCATGAACTAAAATTGAAAGAACTTAGGTTAATAGATTTAATAAAAGAACTCAAAATTACAAAAAATAGTAATTTTTTTTCACAAATGTTTATTTAATTATTACAAAAAAGAGTAATTTTTTTTCACAAATGTTTATTTAATTATTACAAAAAAGAGTAATTTTTTCGCAAATGTTTATTTAATTATTACAAAAAAGAGTAATTTTTTCACAAATGCTTATTTAATTATTACAAAAAAAGAGTAATTTGTTTTCACAAATGTTTATTTAATTATTACAAAAAAGAGTAATTTGTTGTCACAAATGTTTAGTTCAAATGTTTATTTAAACTTCCAAATTTAATCATAAAAAAGGACGAGAGAGAGAACATACACATTCTTAAATGTAGAAACTGTAGCCAAATTAGCGATCTGAGCCAATTTGAGAGGTCCCTCCTCATGTTTTACTACCTTTTATTTATTTTACTACTTTTATTTCCCTTTGGCGAAAAGCGCTTTCAAAACGCGACACACATCAAGTCTAAAACTGCACTGTCTGTTTTTATTTCGCGCCAAATATCTATTATTGTTCCCATACTATTCGTTCGCTCAGGACAAGCCGGTAAAAGGGACGCGGTTTTAATAAATATCCATGTATTCCCTGTATTTCCCCCCCCCCTTGAAAATTTTATGCCCTACAGCTTTCTTAGAGTCCTCTTTCTCCGAGGAAAGCTGTAGTGCTGCCATCTAATGACATTTTCCAATGCTTATTTCAAGAAATTTCGATTTAATTGAATCACAAATTCAGATTTTTTCAATAGAAATTGTAATAAATCTGTATAACTAAAAGATTGACTTGGGGTGTTTACTTAATGGTGCCGCGCGTTCCCGCGACTTCCCTCATTGACCGCGCCTGGTTAATACGGATTGAACGAAAATTGTCATTTCACTGTTGTGCAGTAACTTATGAGTCAACGGACATACATTTTTAAACATTTCAGGGTTAAAACTAAAAAAGTTGGGAGGGGCAGGTCAAAGTGACGACGTGGGGAAAGTAGCCATGTGCTATTTTACATCTTCAATGTTCTGCTACCTACTGGACATGAGGGTAAACAAGTTTATCTGTGGATATTTTTAGAGTGACTGCGAATTACGTATAAAAGTTAGTTAGTTTAAAGTTAGTTAGTTTATAGTTAGTTTCAAGTTAGTAAGTTTAAAGTTTTACATTAAAAAAAAATGTTTTCAGGGACTCTCCGGTAAATGTGATTTTACTTGCTTATTATTGATTTAACGTTTAACTTTATTAGATTTTAATCAGTAATTATAGAAAGTTCATGTCTTATGCTATGGAAATTAATATTCAGAACAATGACAATGTTCATAGATTTATTGTTACTAGTTTGTAGTCACAATAGTGTCTAGCCGCTCAAGGTGACCAGCGATATGGATGAGCATTGTGATGGTGAACATAACCCATTGCCTCAACGAAGCAACTGCTAACAAACTTTATACTGATATTTAATTTTTATACAAAATTTCATGTTTTAATTATTTAAGCATTGCACAAAGCTATTTCTTAATTATGTTCTACCTTCATATTACAAATAGAAAAATTATATTATAAATTTATAATGATAAACACTTATGCCTCATCTTTACTATATTTTTATAACTGCGTAAATAATTTTTTACACAGTGATAAAAATATACTTGTACTTTTTATATGGTCCATAATCAATAAATAACTACACTCATTCAAAAGCAGGCCAACGGCCGTACCGTGCTGAAAACACCGGTTCTCGTTAGATCACCGAAGTCAAGCAGCATCGGGCGCGGTTAGTACTTGGTGGGTGACCACCTCGGAACACCGCGTGCTGTTGGCCATCTCGGGTGCGGTATCCCCGTGGTTTGCGCGCTAGATTTGCACGCTACCACAAATGCCGCCGTGTTCATGCGGAGTACGATCACGTTAAACATGTGGGTCCGTAAGTCCTTCCGAGAGGTTGGTGGTAGGGGAAGGAGGGTACGGTCCCTGTGGATGCCTCCCCCACTGGGTTCCGGTCTAAATTGGGTGGCACTTCCCGGCCGTCCATACAGTTACCTTACACCTTTCTGGTAGGTCGGACGGTCTGGGTCTCAACAACAACAACTCATTCAAAAGCACAAATTTACATAAATTATATATTATTGGTTAATATAATTTTTTTTTAATTTATTAGTATATTTAGAAATTTATTTTTCTTAGCGTGGCTACTTTACACAGATAAAGTAGTTTTCGGACATTTTGACGAATTTGCACTAGTAATCCCGATCTTACCGTGTTGATTGCAATGAGGTAAGTGATCATAATTTACAGAAAAGTAATATACATTACTAAAATAAATTTTCATTTCAAAGGAATGAAGTACAAAATAAGATACGAATTTAAAGTATAAAATATGAATCATGTATTTTCATTATGTGTGCAATAATTATTTTAACATTGGAGAAGATTCAATGTGATTTCAAAACAAAACCTGTATAATAAAATTATTTTAATTTTTGCAAATAAATATTGCTTATTATGAGCATGCGGGTATCATTCTTCAGCTGAATCGTTTGGCTTATTTGAATAGCCTCTTACTTTTGAACGCATATGTCAATAGACAACAAACTTTGTAGATTTATTTATTTATGCAAAATCATGGTTTATATTGATTTTTACCATGATCGATGGACAAAAATTGTCGCAGTGAATGGCGTTTGGTGTAACTGTTGCTGATATGGACCAAATATTTTGTAGTAGGACTACCAAATGTTGAGTTTTAAGAGGTCAAAACTTGTCCAGGAAAGCATGATTAAGGGTAGGACATACACCAGTAGTTAACGTGTGGGGATTTCACTCGTACGACCCAACCCAAGTTCGATTCCCGGCTTTGTCCAAGCTATCCCCTTGTTCACGCTGAGTACGGGAACGTGAAATATGTGGGTCTGTAAATCCATCCACGAGATTGGTAGTAGGGGAAGGCGGGTACGGTCCCTGTGGATGCCGTCCTCCCTGGGTTCCGTTCTAAATTGGGCGGCACTGTCTTGGCCGACCTTACACTTTCGGGTAGGTCCGACGGTCTGGGTCAAGTAGAAGGAGAGTATGGTTGTTCATTATGTAAAGTATAGCCAAGTAATTTATTCAAATTACAATACATTTTTGTTTAGTTGAATTAATTTTACAAAATAACTTATAAGAATTGTCAAAAGATTATAAAATTTATAAAATAGACACAGGCATGCTCGTTCAACATGCGATACATGGCTGTGCATATATCTAGTGTATCTGTAAATGTATTATCCTCCAAAAAGTATTTATAAAAAAGGGATTTTGGTAAAGTTTTCCAGTTCAGTTTACGTTCGCGCATGCACTTATTGCATACAATATGGTGCTATTAGTCAGCCAATTAGCACGGTAATCTAAGGCATTGTAAGCTAACATTTCTCCCGCACAACCTTTTTTACGCCGCTGATGTTCTTTTGTAATGGCATTATATCTTTTTAATGGGGTTTATACACTCTTTTATGGTTCATGCGGAATCGGAAGTTTTTAATGTGTCATGCTTTACTAAGCAATGACTATTTTTTCGTCACCATGATTTGTTTTTAGATTTTTAGCTTAAAATACAAGAACATTTAACAACTCAAAGTTTTTAGGAGACCTGTTTCGCCTTTTTTTTATGCAGATATCTAAAAAGTACGTCAGAAACAGATGATTTTTACATACAGAAATGTTTTATGATTAAGGAGAAACTGAAAAATCTGATGTGGGCAGCACATGACTTTTAATGCAGATGAGAATTTATTCTTTCTATATTTCTTTAAGAACTCATTAAATTGAGTTTAATTGTAAGAAATAACACAAAATTTTCATTTTTAATTCAATTTCTGCTTTTATTTGGTAATTGGACATTTTCCCAAAGGCGGCATATACAAAAAATCTCAAATATCTCGAGAACGGCTAGTTCTAGAGTAATAGAGTTTTTCTTATTCTTTTCCTCGTCAAAGATTACGTGTAAAACAAGCATTTATTTGATACATTTGAACATCCGTAGTCTTTTTTTTAGATATTGGCGATTTTTGAGGGCCATTTCGTAAAAAAGGGCAGGTTGTACTTTTCCGAATCTTACCAAAATCTAATCAGCACCAGAGTATCCCACAAGTGATTTATCTACCAGATTTTGTGAAATTTGGACAATTAGTATTTCAGCTAGAGTGGATATATGAGATTCTTGAGGGCCATTTCGCAAAAAAAAGTGGGTTCTTTTTTCCGAATTGTACCAAAAACTAATCAGCACCAAGGTCATGCCTAAGAGTTTTACCAACCAAATTTTATAAAATTCGGTTCATTAGTTTTGGAGTTAGAGTGGATACATACAGTGCACAGACACACACACACAAACGTCACGCGAAAAAACGTTTTTTCGTATTCTAGAGGTCTCGAAACGTATGTATCCGTCGAAAACTCAAGTTGAGAATTTCGGCATGATTCCAATACTTTCCCTATACATTACCATGTATTGCAGGGAAATTAAAAATCTGATGTGGGCAGCACATGACTTTCCCTGCAGACTCAAATTCATTTTCCTTTATTTCTTTAATAATTCATTAAATTGAGCTTAATTGCACAAAATAACACTAAATTTTCATTTTTAATTAAATTTCTGTTTTTATTTGGCAATTGGACATTTTTCCAAAAGTGGCATAATTAAATGCGAAAAATCTCAAATGTCTCGAGAACGGTTGGTCCTAGAGTAATAGAGTTGTTCTTATTCTTTTCCTCATCAAAAATTACGTATAAAACAAGCATTTAATTGATATATTTGAACATACGTAGCTTTTTTTCAGATTTTGGTGATTTTTGAGGGCCATTTCGTAAAAAAAGGCAAGTTGTTCTTTTCCGAATAATACCAAAATCTAATCAGCCCCAGAGTATCGTACAAGTAACTTATCTACCAAATTTTATGAAATTTGTTCAATTAGTATTTTAGCTAGAGTGGATACATGAAATTTTTTACTGGCCATTTCGCAAGAAAAAGCTGGTTCTGTTTTTACGAATCGTACCTAAAACTAATCAGCACCAGCGTCATACCCAAGTGACTTACCTACCAAATTTTATGAAATTCGGTCAATTTGTTTTTGAGTTAGAGGGGATACATACATTTCATAGACACACAGACACACACAGACGGCATGCTAAAAATAGTTTTTTCGTATTCTAGAGGTCTCGAAACGTGTAGATCCGTCGAAAACTCGAGTTGCGATTTTCGGCATGATTCCAATACTTTCCCTATACATTACCATGTATTGCAGGGAAAGTAAAAAAGTATGTTAAATGACCGCTTTTTTCTGAAATTCAAAAAGCTGTAGGAGATAGAAGATACAACTATGCAACTTAGGTATAGTATATTAGCCTACCTTTTCGTCTAAAATCATTTTAACAATGTTTTTAGAGATATGTATAGAGTATGCAGCTTGCGATAATTTCTATAATATAGTGTCATGCAATGCCTCAAGCATCACTTAATACATTATGTATAAAGTATTATATTATGAGAATGGTAATATTTTATGTGTAAATGTATTATATGTAGTGAATATCATAATGTTTACTTTTTATAAAAAGTTAACGTTTATATATTTTTTACCTGTAGTTTTTGTTAAATGTTGCCGCTGCGATTAGTCTGTGTTCTATACCCACATGCGTGGACTGCAGGGAGTATCGCTCAAGGGCAACCCTCCGTTCTTTTTTCCTGGCTACAACAGCACGAAGAAAGGCATCTAAACCACGAGAGAAATCCTCGTGGTCATCATCTTCCTCCATATCACTACAGAAGATATACATTAAGAATGAAATATTACAATAATAAGTAAAGACCACGTTTATCCAAGATCGTTCAAATCAGTAAAGCCTGCAAACATGACATAAAGAATACTGGATTGATTAATTACAGAAAGTGACTTACTGAACAAGCAATAAATATGTCCAGTATTTTGAGTTTTGATTTAGTTATTTTTCAAACGGAATTAGTTATTTAAATTTACTTGAGTAAACATTAATATAAAATAATCACCAAACACCAAGCCCGATACATTGTAATGCTAATGAGAGACATTATTTTATTTTATTATTAAAATACTTATTTCAAACTAACAGTTCCTATTTAATGAAATTTTATGTTCAGATATTTAAAATTACGATTGAGATTCAGTAAAAATGAATCTTATAGACTATTAGACTATTTTTCACTACTTATCAGTATAAATGTTTAAAAATTAAAAGATATTTTTCGAAAACTATTCAATTATAACTTTTTTGAAATATCCTCTAGTAGCAGATATTCCAATACTGGTCTTTCCCCCCTCCTTCCCATCCAGAGAGAATGTTTTGGACTTCCCATTGATTCCAATTCCTTAATAGTAGTTATATAGACACACTTTTGATCTAAGCCTTATACAAGTTTAATTGCGTTGATCATTTGTTATTCAATGGGTCCGACATTCTATGGTTGACTGCTTGATGATGTCCAAATTGATCCCTTCCTAACTGAATCATTGGGGTTAACATTTTTAGATTGAGCACTTGCAGTGAATGTTGGAAAAATGATTTCAGATTGATCACTCTTATTTTCGGATACTCTTATCCATCATTATGTAACAGATTGGAAAGGATCCTGGCTGCAGCCCAAACGAGAGAGCGGCATGCGTAGCCGAAGGCAAACTGTAGCGGCGTCTACCTCAGGCAATCAGCTGGAAATTGTGATGTACAAAATTTTTATTTAGTTTCTAATAAAATTATTATAGAAACATTTTAAATATTAGCAAATGCAATCAACAATATGATTAACAAAATGTTTTAATGTGGTACTTGTGCTTATTTGAAAACAAATCAGTATCTCTCTATCTGGTTTCTTTTTGCTTAATTCTAAACATAAATTTGCCGAATTTCATTCTATCGGGTTGTCTGCAAACTATTTTCGGGAGTTTTCTTCTTTTAATGAGTACAGCTTTGGATGTTGTTTGAGCTGGCTCACCAGGCTTGGGACATCATCTTTTGCGTTCAGTGTTACTGTAAAGAATCCATTTTTCATTACCAGTTACCAATCGTTTCAAATATGGATCATTTTAGTTACGTTACAAAAGCAAATCACATATGCAAAGTTGTGATAAATGAATTCCTTTAAGTTCATGGATAATCCAAACATCAAGCATTTTTGCATAACCAAGCGTTTTCAAATGGTGATCAATAGTTGTTTTGGATGAATTTAGACTCAATATTCAAGCTTACGTACAGTTATGTGACAATTAAGTTCAATCAGTGCTATAAATTTGTCATCATCAATCTCAGTTAGTCTACCAGCATATTGAACGGAAAAATCATCAAAACGAAATTTTGCAAAGCAATTTTGGCATGTGCATACTGTTAGTGTATCATCACAATACACAGCACAAATATTTTTGTGTGAATCTGCAGCATTTTTACTTTTGTGGAAATAAAAAAGTAAAATGTGATGAAAATGTGATGAAAATATATCTTTAAACATAAAATGTCTACTTAAACAATCCGCGATTTTGAAAAACCGCACGCTGATGTCAGTTGCCACAATGGATCCTCGAAACATTGTTTCAAATAACATCAAAATTGTCTGCACGCTAGTACAGCTACCGTACGGAAAAATCAAAAGTAGCTTCCAGACAACCCATTATATATTTTTTTAAGTACATCATTGAGCTCATAAGTATGTCGAATAAAATGACATTAAACTCTCATTGTTTTTTCTGAAATGTATTTAAATTATTTATCTTATTGAATTCTGAAGTTGATTAAATAATAGTTTTTAAAATCATTCCTTAAATTTCTGCCACATGACACTGCAATCAGTTGCTCTTTTCCTTCAGGAGAAAGGTATTCTACGAATACTATAAATTATCCACGTACCACCAGTTATCTTCTCGCGTACCACTAGTTGAGAACCGCTACTGTTGATCCAACAACAGGAACTGCAGAAGTGGAATTGCAAACAAAATTATTTTTCGTTCGTTACTAATTCCCCCGTGGTGAAGCAGAGCCTACGCACTACGCCCACAAGGCCCCCAGGGTATCCTATGGCGAATGGGAGGAGATTTGCAGCTTCACTTTTATAGAAGCTCCCTGAAGGGGGGAAGTCTGACTTGGCCTCGACATGACAACATCCATGCCCGCTGGCGGGATTCGAACCCGCAACCCGGCAGTCCAGCGATCAGATGGAAACACAAAAGCATTATAAAGATTGTAAGTGATAGGGTCAGTATATCGCAGGAGAATAGCCAGTCTTGTAGCTTCGCCACTGCCTGTTTTACCCGATTTGGAAAAATTATCTTGTACTTCATATTTGGTTAGAAATATTTAGCTTTGTATAGTTCGATGATTTTCACTAAGAAAATACCTACTAAGAGTATGTACATTTGATATCTTACCTTCCTGTTTCCGATTCATCACCAGAGTCGCTAAAGACGTCTGAAAATGGAGACTCGACATGTATTTCCCCTGGATCACCTCTACTGCTATCACTTTGAGGTGGTGGTGGAAGATTCTTGTTTTTAGATGTCTGAATCAGCGGACTTAATACCTTCTCGGGACTATTGTCTACGGGACGAAATCTATAAAAGAGAGAGAAAAGTGTAAATGGGTTGTATAGACGAATTTGGACAAAAACGATTAAAAATAATATGTCTATAACAATACTTCTTCAGCACCTTTTCAATTTCACTGTAACAAGGTACGGTCTAATAATTTTTAAAATATTGAAACCTTCAAAGATTATCTGTGATCTAAAAACCCTAGCTCACTTATTGATCAAGAGTCTTGAAAAAATATCCCTAGTTCACACTTCATTGGGATAGCTCTAAAGATTGCTCTACACAATTGGTCTTCAACCCTTCTGGTTGCATGCATCGCGGAGTTTTGTGCTTCCCACTAATTAACTTTTTAGATGTTATTACACGGAGCAATTTCGTCCAGCAATTTTTCAGCAATACTATACATTTCAATGGGAAGAAATCTTGCAGCAATTTTTTCGATCTTAGAAATAAAAATTACTCAATTTCTGAGCGCGAGCCAATCTGAGGAGGATAAAATTGGACGTCACTCCGCTCCGCCTTTTTCTTCTCAATTGTATTAAGGATGACGATGGCGACTGCAGGTACATCTCAAGTAGCTCAACTATATTAGAATCTGCAGATGGAAAAAAATAATAGACCGTCCACCGAATTACTGACATCTGTGGGATATAAAATATCCAAATTATATGAAAAAAACACTAAAGAAAGAAATCGGCAGCATTAAAAAGGAAGGGTCAGTTAGAGAGAAGGGGGCAAAAATATGATTGACAGGCAGAATTGTCGAAGTTCAGCAATATAAATATCCCTGTGTAATAACACCATTAGGAAAGTTTTCTTTGGCAAATATATATATATATATATATATATATATATATATATATATATATTACTATATTTTAAGAATTACAAATGAATATGCCTGATATCATAATCAGGATTTGGATGGCATGCCTGTTAAATGTTTAAGGAAAACTGCGTCATACTAAAATCACATTTTGAAACAGAAAAATGAAAATTTTACAGATAATTTATGGAAAAGTTCTGAGCTGATGAACCACATTCAAAATTGTATGCGAATCCGTAGCATTATCCCCTATTCAGTTACGATTGTCATTCTCCACCAGAAAGGGACAAGCAGCAGCAAAGGTTCAAAATATTGTTAATATGGACTTGACTAAATTTCAGGCATTTAACTTGAAATAATTTTAAATCTGCAGTTCATTCGTTGTTCTTTATGTTTCATAATTCATATTTTGAAGTACAATTAGTCTTTCACCTTCCTTAGCATCTTTTCCCGGCCGTCTAAATTGCTGCTCATGTCCAAGGTTGATTCAGACGATCTGGACTTTCGACCTTCCTTAGCATAACGAGTTTAGCTTCCAAGAGTAACCGTGGTAAATATGTGCAAATTTACACAAAATTCCAAAATTTTATACAGAATACATTTAAGTATTATTATTTCTGTTATAAAGCAATAACTACAAAGACTGTCTAAGGATGTTGATGTAATGACTCTGGTTTCAGTTTTTTGCATATACAAATGCTCGTTTTAGACCTTAATGTTCTGTTATCAACTAATATTTAAAATTAACTGAATTGTGGCCCAACTTTCTCATATCAGAATCCATTTTTATAAGCTCTTTCTTTTCAAATTTTATAAGAAGAATTTTGAAATATCGGTATCATGGATACAATTATATCGCGTTATCCCTTACTTTAAAGGGTTTGAAAAAATCTTTTAAGTGATACTATACTTGACAATGTATCGCCCGGGGGTAACCCCCCCCCCCCCCTCCGAACCCCCAAAGCAACGCCACCTAGATAACATCTAGGTGGCGTTGCTTTGGGTTAATATTATTGGATTTGCGTTGCTTTGGGTTAATATTAATGGATTTGGCGTTGCTGGCGTTTTTGGTGTTGCTGGGTGGCTCTGCTTTGTTAGGTGGCATTGCCCGAAGGGAGCAAATGACGTCACGAACAAAAAAATTTATCGAAGCTATTTTTCACAACAATGATTGAAACTATTAAGTCTCGTGATCATTAAACCATAAATAAATCCTTTTTATTCATGATTGTGTCAAATTTTGTTCTATGCAGCCATGCTAAAAAGTATAAAAAATCCGATTACATTTTGAAGTTTTCGCTCGAATTTAAAAAAAAATCTGTATAGTTCTACATTTTTGGATAATAAAGCAGGATATAAAGTATCGTGAAAATCCGTGCGTTTTAAACCTCTGCGATGCACTTCGAACTAATTGAAGTTCGGACTACTTTAAGACGCGACTGCGCATAGTTTTAAAGACTCTCTTTATTCATTCCTGTGCAATCCTTGCTGAGATTTTGACTATGTTTACATTTATTTAGATGAAATTTCGTATCATGTACGTTGCTTTTTTCTTCATTTTCATGAGAGGTCAAAATGGGTTTCGGTCTTCATATTATTTATTAGTGGGCACTTATTTAGGATTTTATTATTTTATGTAAAGAAACTTAAAATTCACAATTGTGTACCAATTCCTAAGTAGCATTGTTATTTAAAACATCTTATTAAATTATTTAATTTAATTTTCCTTAAAAGAAGTATAATCTATGTTCTCGCTATATAAAATTATCTTCACAAGCAGATCTTAAGAATGAAACATCCTGGTCCCGTTTGTAAATAAATTTGCAAAAACAAATTGAAATTGGATCAATATGCGAAAATAAGAGCCCTAAAATAGTATTAGAAGTATTAGAAGTAGTAGAATAGTATTAGAAGCGCGTACCATTTTTATTCTATTTCAAAAATTGACTAAACACAATATATGAATTTGAAAAATCTTTGTCAAAATAAAACAGATGGCTTAGAAAATGAAAACATCAAAAATCATCGTAACCTTTCAACCCAAAAGTCGTAATTGAGTTATTGTGTCTAACAGAGCATGATATTGCTAAAATTATAAAAGTAAATATTTATGCAGACCGTTAATAGATACCAGTAATATTTTATCGGTATATTCTGTATAAAAAATGTTTTCGTTTAATCAATGTCCTGGCAAGTCTACTTAGGACTCAAGAACGCTGCACCGAATGGAGCAGCAAATCAAAATAAGTATAAAAATCGGACTCTGTGAATAAAACATTGAGTCCGAGTAGGATTTTTATGCTTCAATTTACAATTAGTATGCACATTTATTTCATCCAGTATGAAATTCTATTTTCAATTTTTTTTTACAATAAGTATGCAATTCCCTTTTATCGTAATTACCACTGATGATGGACGTCTGACGTCCGAAAGCTCCTCTGGTTTTAATATAATTTTAATATCTTATTAATGTGATCAAATAAATACTTTTATTTTGAAATGTTATTCTTTAAAATTAATTGTTTCAGATATGTCGTCATACATTTTAGTATTTAAACAATGTGTTTTTTTATCAATTGGCCAGGCACTTGACTTTCATCATTCGCCTATATATCGGCCAGAACGTGAACCACTTCGCCGTCCTAGGACGTTGCCCCAGGCGCACCAAAGGGGGCGGAACACACTGCGCCCAGCAACACAACATTCATGCCTTACGTGGGACTCGAACACACAACGCGGCGGTCGAAAGATCGCGTATTTAAACAATGTAATTAAAACGTAAGTACGTAGTAAAACCGTAGTACTTAAACAATGCAATTAAACGTAAATAAATAAGCAAGCTGCTTCGAGAATATGTTGGATACCGTTGTTTTGTATATTTGGTCCGTGGTCTTATAACTGACTCAAATGTGCCCTTTGGTTTAAAAAAGGTGGAATACCATTACTCTATGTTTAAGTCGAGAAAGACAGAAGAATATAGAGTCTATATTCTTCTTTCTTTCTCGACTTAAATGTCTTCGTAAAAGTGAGATACAATGAAATGCGAATATGTGTTTCAGTCAAAATTTGGAACTTAAAATGTAAATTTCTTCATTTAACTCAAGAAATCAATTCATAACGAAATTTGAAAACCCTCGGGAGGGGGTGGGTATCATATTTCGTCAATGCTAAAAGATTAATGTACCTCCACTTTATAGTAATTCCACCACTGACTATAACGATTACTAAATGGTTTGATCAAGTATGCATAGAACAAGCGATCCATTCGAAACCCGAATTTCAGTTTTACATAGATTTATACATGATGTACCCTATTTATACGAATACCCTAACTTTAGTGTGCCTACGTATATGTATGTCTTTAACTTCTAACTGATTTTTGCCTTTGTATACTTGAATTGGAGCATTCATATTAGCATATATCCCACCAAGACAGAAGAATGCAATGCACCTTTCTAAATAGTTATTGCACGCTTTTGGAGTCCAAGGCCGCCAAGAATCTTCATCTAGATACCCCTCTGTCAAATTGGAAGTTGTTATGGTCGGTATGTTCCTGTTAGATTCACTTGCAGTGTTGACGCCTAATGTGATTTACCCTATTTATACGAATACCCTAACTTTAGTGTGCCTACGTATATGTATGTATTTAACTTCAAACTGATTTTTGCCTTTGTATACTTGAATTGGAGCATTCATATTAGCATATATCCCACCAAGAAAGAAGAATACAATGCACCTTTCTAGGTAGTTATTGCACGCTTTTGGAGTCCAAGGCCGCCAAGATTCTTCATCTAGATGCCCCTCTGTCAAATTGGAAGTTGTTATGGTCGGTATGTTCCTGTTCCATTCACTTGTAGTGTTGACGCCTAATGTGATTTGCCCTATTTATACTAATACCCTAACTTTTGTGTGCCTACGTGTATGTATATCTCTAACTTCTAACTGATTTTTTGCTATTGGATACTTGAATTGGAGCATTCATATTAGCATATATCACACCAAGAAAGAAAAATACAATGCACCTTTCTAAATAGTTATTGTACGCTTTTGGAGTCGAAGACCGCCAAGAATCTTCATCTAGATGCTCCTCTGTCAAATTGGAAGTTGTTATGGTCGGTATGTTCCTGTTAGATTCACTTGCAGTGTTGACGCCTAATGTGATTTACCCTATTTATACGAATACCCTAACTTTAGTGTGCCTACGTATATGTATGTATTTAACTTCAAACTGATTTTTGCCTTTGTATACTTGAATTGGAGCATTCATATTAGCATATATCCCACCAAGAAAGAAGAATACAATGCACCTTTCTAAATAGTTATTGCACGCTTTTGGAGTCCAAGGCCGCCAAGATTCTTCATCTAGATGCCCCTCTGTCAAATTGGAAGTTGTTATGGTCGGTATGTTCCTGTTGGATTCACTTGCAGTGTTGACGCCTAATGTTATTTGCCCTATTTATACGAATACCCTAAATTTAGTGTGCCTACGTGTATGTATATCTCTAACTTCTAACTGATTTTTTGCTATTGGATACTTGAATTGGAGCATTCATAATAGCATATATCACACCAAGAAAGAAAAATACAATGCACCTTTCTAAATAGTTATTGTACGCTTTTGGAGTCGAAGACCGCCAAGAATCTTCATCTAGATGCTCCTCTGTCAAATTGGAAGTTGTTATGGTCGGTATGTTCCTGTTAGATTCACTTGCAGTGTTGACGCCTAATGTGATTTACCCTATTTATACGAATACCCTAACTTTAGTGTGCCTACGTATATGTATGTATTTAACTTCAAACTGATTTTTGCCTTTGTATACTTGAATTGGAGCATTCATATTAGCATATATCCCACCAAGAAAGAAGAATACAATGCACCTTTCTAGGTAGTTATTGCACGCTTTTGGAGTCCAAGGCCGCCAAGATTCTTCATCTAGATGCCCCTCTGTCAAATTGGAAGTTGTTATGGTCGGTATGTTCCTGTTCCATTCACTTGTAGTGTTGACGCCTAATGTGATTTGCCCTATTTATACTAATACCCTAACTTTTGTGTGCCTACGTGTATGTATATCTCTAACTTCTAACTGATTTTTTGCTATTGGATACTTGAATTGGAGCATTCATATTAGCATATATCACACCAAGAAAGAAAAATACAATGCACCTTTCTAAATAGTTATTGTACGCTTTTGGAGTCGAAGACCGCCAAGAATCTTCATCTAGATGCTCCTCTGTCAAATTGGAAGTTGTTATGGTCGGTATGTTCCTGTTAGATTCACTTGCAGTGTTGACGCCTAATGTGATTTACCCTATTTATACGAATACCCTAACTTTAGTGTGCCTACGTATATGTATGTATTTAACTTCAAACTGATTTTTGCCTTTGTATACTTGAATTGGAGCATTCATATTAGCATATATCCCACCAAGAAAGAAGAATACAATGCACCTTTCTAAATAGTTATTGCACGCTTTTGGAGTCCAAGGCCGCCAAGATTCTTCATCTAGATGCCCCTCTGTCAAATTGGAAGTTGTTATGGTCGGTATGTTCCTGTTGGATTCACTTGCAGTGTTGACGCCTAATGTTATTTGCCCTATTTATACGAATACCCTAAATTTAGTGTGCCTACGTGTATGTATATCTCTAACTTCTAACTGATTTTTTGCTATTGGATACTTGAATTGGAGCATTCATAATAGCATATATCACACCAAGAAAGAAAAATACAATGCACCTTTCTAAATAGTTATTGTACGCTTTTGGAGTCCAAGGCCGCCAAGAATCTTCATCTAGATGCCCCTCTGTCAAATTGGTAGTTGTTATGGTCGGTGTGTTCCTGTTCGATTCACTTGTAGTGTTGATTTGATTGCTTAATTCTTTGTCAGGTGTAGATCTAGGAGAGGTGACGACGTCTTTCGGTTCTTGCTGATCCAAATTCTTTTGATCATTGTTTTCATCTGTGGAACTGTCGCTGGTGTTTGTCTTCTCCTTCGTAGAGTCTCCATTTTGTTGGAGTGCAGGATTATTGTTAATTTCTATAATTAAAGAACATAATTAATTATTTTAAAGTGAATAATAATTTGGTGGCTTTAATATAGGAGGCATATGATGTGTGTTTATTATTTGGCTAATTTTTCAAGTTTAAATTCACAGATTACGAAGTACGATTTTAGAAGGTATGTGTATTTAATTATACGTATTGTTGTTAACAAATGCTGAGCATTTGACTATAGCATCATTATCTCGGAAGTTCTCATATATTTTTGGACGACATCGGAAAAAACACTAAGTGCAATACGTTATATAACGAGGTGCCTAATGTTATGTAATCGATTCTCTGCCATCCAGTCGACCCACTACGAAATATAATTACTATAGCACCCCTTAATAACGTGCAGTTAATTTACTACCTCCTAGAACCCCTAGCAGAATGTATCTGTCCTACGAACAGTAGAACTCACTGTATTCTGGATCACGAATATTAAATTATTAATGCTTGCAAAGCGACAAATACTATTAAAAATTTATTTTCCTTCATTCATTTTCCGAGATGTTGAATTTTTGTCATTTGTGCGATATTTATGAAAAGTCACCAAGTTAGCCATATTTCGCAAAATTTGTCGTCAAACTGTTTTCATATTTGTCCCTAAGTTAAACTGACCAATAGTCAGACAGACTGACAGACCAACAGAGAGTCCTTTACTTATAGTATACGAAATAGTTGAAGGTAAAATAAGCAGTGCAATTTGAATGATGTTTACTGAAATATTAACAGAGCCATGAAAACCTAAACTTTGTTATTTATAGCACACAATCATTTTACAAAGTAATTAAATAACTAAAAAATTTAAAAATATATTATTTTACTTTATATTATTTTACTTTATTATTTTATAGATACAGTGATAAGTCATTTAAATTGCTCCCTCTATCTGCTATTTGATTTAAATTTCACTTCTAATGCAAAACTGTTTTCAAACGATTCAAAGCATTTTATTTCTAACAACTAACAAAAAATTGGTAATTACTGTAGTTAACTATTTATTTCATTTTCAAGTAATTTAGAATTTTTTTGGAAAGAGCTTTCGAGACCAAACTTTTTTAAAGTTCAAAATCTAATTATTCAAACTTATATAACACTAAGTGAAAAGTTTTGTAACTTAATTAAAATAGTTTTGTAGTTGGAAAAAAATATTTGCTCTTCGTTTTTATACTTCACACCGCTCCGTTAAACTGGGAAAGTTTCTCGTATTTCCTATAAAACTAAAAATATCACGGTTATTTTTTTTCCAGATGGTGTCAGTAACTTGCACTTTTAAATTTTAAAATAATTTTTGCAAGACTGCGGAAATATTAAGGAACTGTGAAATTAAAATATTTATTCTCACGATTCCCATTCGCTTTAAACCTTTACACCCCAATGGGATTACTAGATATTTATAAAGACTCAGTATGAAGTGAGGAAGATTTTAAATTTTTATAATAGAACTATTCTGTATAAAAGAAAAAAATAATTCAGTAACTCAAAATTTTCCTATATCACAATTTACAATTCGTAGAGTTATTGTAGAAGTGCTACAATATTTAATGTTTTACTTCCGTCTTGTTGTTTCTGTTATGCACAGGATGATTAAGAAAATGTGGGCCATACTTTACGAGGTGATAGTATACCACACCAAGCATTTTCCGTCATAGTTTACTAAGTCGGTAATAAAAAGTAAAGCCGTTATAGGACGATAGATTGGACGAGGTGGTCCCATAGCTTGTCTCCCACGATCGCCCGATTTGTCATGTATTAACCTCTTTTTGTGGGGATGTTTTATCTATGACACTGCCCTTGAATCTGAAGAGGAACTCGTCGCCAGAATTTTGGCCGCTGCTACCGAAGGTCGCGACATGCCTGGTCTGTTCGAGAGGGTTCGTCAATTCGTCCATTACCGCTGTTAGACTTGCATTCAAATTGGCGATCGCTCTTTTGAACCATTACTATAATTATTGTTTATTACATGTCATTTTATAACTTCTAAGTCATTCTTGTGCTTTTGCCTCACCTCATCGGTTTCACCATTAAGCAACCACTGGCGCTTTTACGTTTCATTTCCAACTCGGTAAACTATGAAGAAAAATACTTGGTTTGGTGTATACTGTCACCTCGTAAAATTTGACCCATCTTTTTTTTAATCACCCGGTATATCTATAGTACGAGTTTAATGTACGTCATATAAAAAAATCAAAACAACGTTTATGTGTTTTATAGATGGTCGAATACTATTTGCTAATACTCGAATACTGTAAAGAAGTTAACATTCGAATAAAACGTCACTAGAAGAAATTCGAATATGGCGCAATAATTAACAACTGGTTCTGAAATTAAAACGTAGAATATGCTAGAAGAAGAAATTCGAAATAACCTGTAAGAAGTTTTTCTTCCAACAGGTGAAAATATTTTTGACTATTGGAAAAAGAGCAATCTATAACCTTACTTGGAAAAATAATCTTTGCAGTATCAAATCACTCGCCGATGATAGTATTTTAAGAGCGACATTATAGAAGTTTAGATGTGATTTGTAAGAGCAATAAAATATAAAGCAAACTTGATCCTTGAAAGTAATTAAACTTGTTTTTATACCAAATAGGATGATTCTGGAAAGCCAGGTATCAATCAAATCTCGAGATGGTACCTTACAGTTATTATTTTCAAGTTCAGAGTTTATTTATTTCTGTATTAAAACAGAATCATTACTTAAAATAGTAGATACTTAAAATAACGATTTCAGATACTTAAAGATACTTAAAATAGCGATACGTAAAATAGCGATTTGTCAAGAATAAAATATACATGTTAACTAAAAAATACAGATATTAACATTTTTTTTAAAATTGAAAATTATTACAATTCATCCGCTAGACAGTTTGTATATTATTTTTCAAAAGTATTTAATCAAATCTTCATAAAAAAACAAAGCAGTAGAGCAATATTTTTAACTTTAAAAATTTACAAATAAACAAAGTAATTCCTCTTGAAAATATATTTTCTGTCTGTTGAAATAATAAACATTCTGAACGTGCTCCGATTCTGCAAAATAGGGCCAGTAAATATTATTTAATTGAATTGCATGTTTCAACAGAAAATATAAATCTAAAGATATGTTCAATTTATCACTCTGTATTCAAATAAGAAATGTAAGAATTCGCTTGCATATATTTTTTAAATCTTTGTTATATTTTCTACATTTTTACGCTGTTTTTCTTAAAGTTGTGACATTTATAAAGAAAACAAATTCTTTAAAATATAAGCTTTGAAAATATTGCATTTACTTTTTAGAAATACTGTTATCTAGATAAAATTGAGCCTTATATGTATTTACTGGTGCATTCCAAGTGCACTGTTTTAACAAGATAGATTTTTCTACTACAAATGCTATAGAGAACAAAACAATTTTGCAGAATAAGTATTTGATAAATATATTTTAAGTATAATGCATATCAGGATTTTTCAATGTCTGAGCACCAAATGTAATCCCAAGGGCTGAAAAAAAGCTTACAGTATTGTGGCAATTAATTGAGAAATGGAGTTTTTTTTATAAAATTCAGTTTTATTCAAGTTTTCTATGGATACATTTAAAACTAATAAGTGATATGACCTCCCCGAGACTTTATAACATCACAGACACGTTTCGGCATGGAATGTACTAGACTATCACATGTACTTTTAATTTCAACGTCTCTGAACCATATGTCAATAACGGCCGAAATTAGCTTGTCCATCGTCGTACAGTCAAATTTGTGAAGCCGTTTTTTGACAATAGCCCACAAATTTTCTATGGGATTCAAGTCTGGTGAATTCCCGGGCCATTCCAGTACGGTAATATTTTTTTTGAGCAGAAATTTTTGATTCGCTTCGAAGTGTGGCATGGCGCGCTGTCTTGTTGGAAAACGCAATCTTCGTTCGGCCACAGTTTAGTCATGGTTGGAAGCACTTTTCGGGTCAATATGACTTCGTAACTGGCACTGTTCATCATTCCCTCTACGGGAACAAGATATTCTGTCCCCAAAACGCTGAAACAACCCCAAAACATCTTTTTGGGCGGATGCTTGGGTGCTTGATTGATGTGGTGCTGATTGAGAGGTTCTCCTTCGCTCCTTCTCACGAACATAGATCTAAATCCCTGAACCACAAAATGTGTTTCGTCAGAAAAGAGAACTTTCTCCCAGTCCTTCTCAGTCCATGTTTTGTATTTCCGTGCCCATTCCAACCTTTTTGTCTTCATGCGAAGCGTCAGAAGCTGCTTCTTGTACGGTCGACGTGCTCTCCGTCCGCGTTCTAACAGCCTGTATCGCACTGTTGAAGGTGCGATATCAACACTAGCTGCCACCATGGACTTAGACAGGTCAAAACTGGTTAATCGAGGATTTTTAACACTCATTCGATGTAAAGTTTTGTCGTCACGAGTCGAAGTTGATCTTTTTCGGCCGCATCTTCCGGAGCGGTTGGTTCCAGCATTTCCTGTTTCCTGAAACCGCTTCCAGATCCTCCCGACACTTGCTGTACTCATTCCACATATTTTACCTATTTCCTCGAACGTCTTAGAAGTGTGTTCTCTAAGCGCAATCACTTTAGCACGTGTTTCCGCGCTGATATCCATGACGCTAATGAGCCCCGCAACAACTGAGAAACTACCACTGCGGAACACCTGCCACCTGTCGGAGGAATTTGAACACCTGCTATTTACAAGGTGCATACGAACACCTGCTACTTTGATAATAACTGCAATTTGAACTCTGAGCTAATTTGGAGTGCTTCTTCCTAAGCTTACGTGTGATAAAACGAAAAAAATGACATTTCTCAATTAATTGCCACAATACAAGAATTCGTTTGCATATATATTTTAAATCTTTGTTATATTTTCTACATTTTTACGCTGTTTTTCTTAAAGTTGTGACATTTATAAAGAAAACAAATTCTTTAAAATATAAGCTTTGAAAATATTGCATTTACTTTTTAGAAATACTGTTATCTAGATAAAATTGAGCCTTATATGTATTTACTGGTGCATTCCAAATGCACTGTTTTAACAAGATAAATTTGTCTACTACAAATGCTATAGAGAACAAAACAATTTTGCAGAATAAATATTTGATAAATATATTTTAAGTATAATGCATATCAGGTTTTTTCAATGTCTGAACACCAAATGTAATCCCGAGGGCTGAAAAAAAGCTTATGTATATTAAATCGACTATGTTGAATACAAATCTGAAATCTCTTTTTCCAATTTAGTCTTGGATCTGGGAAAATAGCCTCTCAAAGTTTAACTTTTTTTTCTATTTTCTTGTGTTTATAATCTCAGGTCGCCTCAATATAATGCAATTGAATGGCCATGAGACTTTAATGCCTGAAAAAATCAAAGGAAAACTGCATTCAGGACATGGAGTTGGAGATGAGACCTCCTCCATGATTCAGCTCAATAGGAAAGTTAATATTGAGAGGTCATCCCAATTAAAAAAAAAATATGATATGGGCAGCACATGAATTTCCCTGCAGACTTATATCCACGTTCTCTTTATTTTAATTAAATTTAATTCATTTTTAATTCAATTTTCGTTCGCATTTGATAACTGGACATATTTTCAAAAGTGGCTCAGAGAAAATATGAAAAAACTAAAATATCTCGAGAACGGCTAGTCCTAGTGTAATGGGGTTGGTCTTACTCGTTTCTTCGTTAAAAATTACGTATTAAACAAGCATTTAATGGATAGATTTGAGCATACGTAGTTTTTTATTATAGATTTTTGCGGGCCATTTTGCAATAAAGGCAGAATATTTTTTTCGAGTCCTACCAAAATCTAATCAGCACCAGAGTGACCCACAAGTGACTTATCTACTGAATTTTGTTAAATTTGGTCCATTAGTTTTTCAGCTAGAGTGGATACAAGCTTTTGCGAGCCATTTCGCAAAAAAAAAAAGCGGGTTCTTTTATCCCGAATCATACCCAAAACTAATCAGCACCAGATTCGTCCGCAAGTGACTTACCTACCAAATTTTGTGAAATTTGGTCCATAAATTTTTTAGTTAGAGTGGATACAAAATCTGCACAGACAGACACACAGACAGATACACACACAGACGTCACGCTGAAAAAAGTTTTTTCGTATTCTAGAGGTCTCGAAACGTATAGCTCCGTCGAAAACTCGAGTTGTGATTTTCGGCATGATTCCAATACTTTCTCTATATACTACCATGTATTGCAGAGGAAGTAAATAAGAATATAAATATTCAAACCATGGAGTTAGAGAAACTTGCTTTTCGTTTATCTTCAAATTCACGTCTTAAATAATGCAATTAATGTAAACTTTGTTTATAGATAGATTGCTTCGAGCTGAATGGTACGATCCATAAAGTTAGAGAGAGTTAGTTCATTTTCTTACATGGTATGACCATAAATTGAAATCTTGAGGTATAATGTTTGCGGTATTAAACTTGATAAATTGTTTTGTTAGGGTATAGCAGAGCGAAAATTAATTACGTTATGTTAGAGGTTGTTATAGTGTGTTTGTTTTAATGGGTGAATGTGAATGTAGTTTTCCCTTAATATTTTCGGACATTGAAGTCTCATGACCATGAAATTGTATAATCTTGTGGCAACGCCTTACGGCCTGAGATTACAAATACAAAAACAGCATAGAGTCGTATAAGAAAACAGCAATATTGCATGTGGGTGGTGTATTGCTGACATATGTCTGTGGCTATTAAAAGCGGATGGAAGTGTCGGCGAGTGTTGATATCCGTCTGTTCCTGTCTCTCGGGCATGGTCGGGGTGTACTTGAACGTAGCGTATAATTCCTTTCGATTTGAGGGGAAATATTTTATTGTTTTGAAAATAGTGAGTTTTATTGCTTGTGGAAAAATAACAATTTGTTAGAGTAGATTTTCAAAAGTTAATTCTGCTTTTGAAAGGGTGGTATAGTAATTATGTTCCGATAGAAGTTTTATAAGATTTAGTAGTATTGACAGGGAGTGCTGCGGTAGGCGGCTAGGAGGTGACATTTTATAATTTTACTCCTCCTGTACTTCTATTTTCTTCATAAATTTTCTTGTTAACAGTAATTACTAATCTTCCAGTAACGACGATATAACTTAAGCTACAGATTTCATTCATTAACCAATAATAGGTAAATCATATTAAATAGTGATATAACTCAAAATATAGCATTCTTCTAGTAAATATAACAGAATATAACATTCTTTTTGAAAAAAAAAACCTCTAAATAGAATACTAAACATTTAGCAGTGATACCATACCAAAAACTATTGCAGCCCATCACTTGGCAAGAAAAGTAACACTGAGACCTACCACTGAGTACATAATACATGTGAGACTTTTCTACATAAAATATAATTAATTTTACAGCCTATTTTTACAGATAACACACAATCGATTTTGAGTTGAATCACTCTCCCTGCAAACCTGCTAAAGCTAAAAATCGGGAATTTTACGGGCATGTTCCTGCGAGGTAATAGAAGGAATATTTTCATAATTCATTGTTAAAAGGGTGGAAAGTGATGGTATGGGGTGGACAAGAGACAAGAACCTAATATCTGATAAACTCGGCGAGGTAGTGCAATTATAATGTTCTGAGAAGTTTAATTATGAGTCATGGTAAACAAAGAGGACGGATATTACTGTACCCTGTTTAAGAGCATGGATTAATAATATGACTCATAGTGAGAGACATGAACCTCGTATGTCTACAAACCCTCAAGCTAGGGGCAATGCTGAAGCGTTAGGGGAAACAATGGAGACAGTAGATGGAGCGAAATATATAAGAATGGTGTGTTGGAATTGCATTATTACCGTATCACTCCGTTTATTTCCTTTAACTTTAGTTCTCTGTTGTTTTGAAAAATAAAAGTCAGCCCATCCCGTTCAAACAACTACCATTTAGCAAGTTCAAAATATTTTAATTATTTTTAAAAATAGAAGTGATATAAATATGATTAATCTATAATGTTTAAAATTAGAATCAGAAAAAAAAGCTCCAATTTCTTGACAAAAATATCTGACCAATAGCTTTACCAATAGACAATTCTATTAGTGTTTGTACTAACTTAGAAATACTCTAATAAATACTAGAACATTATTATTCACCGTGAATATGTTTTTAGCTTTTAAAATATTTTCAGAACTATTTCACAAACAAAATAATATAATCTGAAAAAAAAAATATGTAATGTAGCAATCAGAAAAGTAACAAAATAAATTATTATATAAAATTAAAGTAATAATTATTGATCCATTTCTTTGAAAGATTTTGATTAACAGACATGACCAAGCAAATATTCAGATATGTACATTTTTTAAAATTAGATTTGCATGTGGCGTTTAATTAGCACTCGCTAGAAAAACATTTGCATAGTAACTTTACGAAAATGCGTCATGCATCAACAAAATTTTTAGTTGGGAATCAGCTTCTCTTTAATGTTTATTATGTAGTGGCCAAGCCATGGCCAGTACGCTGGTACCTCAATGAAATTATGACCAAAAGTATAAAATTCTTACATATTAATGCTTTTTGATGATGCATAATATTTAGTAGAATAATGAACAACAGAATTAAGGTCCAATTTCCTGCTATAATATCTGCCAAAAAATTCACCAATGGGCATTTCTATTACTTAAAAATATCACCATATTCTTATTCATTGTCAGCATAAGTGTTTAATAGCTTTTAAAATATTCTGACAACAATTTAACAAATATAATAAAATATTTTGAGATACAAGCTGTAATATTCAAACTGTAGTAAAATTTTTATCTACATAAAACAATTTTCTAAAATTAAAATAAACATAAAGGAGGGAACATATCAAATATCACTGAGTATGAGTATCTGGTAGGCTGAAACATCAGTTATAAAATGTCTTCAAATACTACAGCAATTTATTCCGTTACAACAGATTATAATGTACTACAAATGCTAATGCGATGGCCAAATGATACAGTACAGGCAGAGCGGTTGGCTACAGTACAGAGAGAGCGGTTTTTGTGTACTTTGAAATACTATAAGAATCAAATTATGAATTCTTTACTGTAAAAATCAAATATTTCATTAGTTAAAAATATAAAACAGTTGATTGAAAATACAAACCGAATTTAGAGTCAACAAGAAAGATCAATCATGAATAAATCATTGATTACGAAACACTTTACAACTGCAATGCAATTTCATTTAAACATCTTTAAAATACGATGCATTCAGATGTGATATTTTTAAAATTATCACAATACTACAATAATTTATTATATTTGAAAACTTCATCGAAAACAAATTAACTTTATTCAAATAGCGTCATCGAAATATTAATCGCCTGGCGCTCTATATAAAAGCAGTGAATACTTCATTCATAAACTTTTATGCCATTACTTTCATTCAGCGGCGATATTTTTAAAATTAGCACAATACTACATTAATTTATTTTACTTAAAAACTTAAAACCATGGAGGTAAAAGTAATTTAACTATATGCTTAATACTTCATCGAAAAAGTCTGCTATAAAATCGTCTGTTTGTCTATGTAAAATCAATGAGTGTTTCATTCATATCAGCGATATTGCAGACTCCAGAGCTGAATAATTTTGCTTTAAAGAAATTTAGCAATTATTATACAGCTCATCTTACAGCTTGATGTGTTTACATTCTCCATACGTGAAAATTAGACTTCGTAGTAAAAATACTCAAAGTTTGATGATCATTTAAATTCAAAAATATTGTGACTACGTAGGCGCAGTATATAAACACAGAAAAAAATAAAAAGTAAATCGGTTTTAGGACGGATGCAAAACTGAATATAAATTAAAAAGAATTTTAAAAATCACGATTTTGACTCAAGATGGATGCCATATTTTATTTTGAAGTGGGTCACGTGATCTCTTCATATAATATGGGTGCAATCATTTTTTAATTCTTATTTAAAAACTTTTGAACATATTTTGCTGATTGGGTGATATTTTTCATTTACATTGCCGTATGGTCAGCAGCCCGTCTCAACAACATACCAAAATTTCATTTTGATAAAGCCATTTTTACGTTAGTTTTCTTGCGAACAAACAGACAGACAGACAGACAAAGTGAACAAAACATCTTTTCAACTATGTTGGAAAGTGTTAAAATGTGATCAACTCCTTTTTTATGAAGTATTCTGCAAAAGTATATACACACTAGGTAGAAATGATTTCAGAGATCCGGTTAACCGGGTCATTCGGCAGGGCGTTACAGCAAGTGCGTCGCGTTGTGTAATCTAGTAGAGACGTGGTCCAAAGGGTCACTATGACGGTGAAAAGGTATCGGTATTATGTCCTTAAAACTTTCGTGAGACTTTGCGCTGTAGCAGTGGGTCCAGATTTTATTTTAATAGACTTTAACGCTCGTCCACATAGAACTGGCCTGACTGACCAGTACTTTGAGAGCGAAGGTATTGCACGTTTGCATTCCCCAGCGTACTTCCCGTGCCTTAATCCCATCAAAAATATATGGGATGCCCTTGAGAAAGCTGCTTCTGTCCGTCTATCCCTTCAATTACTCACCAAAATCTGGAAAATTTCAATCTACAGAAATTACAATTATTCCTGCATATATGCTCTTTAATTTTATTATTACACTCCTCAATATATTACTCAATTGACTACCTTCTTGTGAATCGCAGAATTTTTTTTGTAACACCGGATATACTGCTGCGGATTTCGCTTTAAAAAAAGCAATATACGTTAAGATATATAGATTGGCCAACTATGCTTATTTTCCAAAGATTAAACGGGGTGTAAGCCGCAACACCCTGTACAATCTCAATGCATTATGGTATTATCAATGCATTCATAAAAATTATATTTTTATAATAATATATAAGTATAAAAATGACTAATGTAATGTTTTACTTATATCTGTGCAGTATTTTCTAAACTCACCGCCTAAAGAATCTTCTCTGGACTGACTGGCGGAGCTTGGAAGATGGTGGCTTTCCCATTCCTGAAGTATTTCTGCAAGAAAAGGGAAGGAAAACGTTTCTAGATAACAACAACAAAAAGCCTCAACAGTACCAGATAACAAGAACATTTATTATTTTCTAAATTATTGGAAAACTGGAATACGGGCTCTTAGTCCAGAGCCATGACCTATCTCTTGCTTACTAGCAATATTCAGAGCAGAATAGCAAATAAATGGTCAGTCAATAAAAAAAAGCTTACTATATGCCACAATTTTGCAACTTTTCTTTCTGTCAGCATAGCTAGCGGCTGTACCTCTGCTGAAGAACTCTAAAAAACGGCAAATCGGATGCAAGTTGATTTACTGAAATCCGGATTCCTAGCTTCAGGTGGTGTACCAAACTTAATAATGAACAAAGCCATTAGCTTTAACAGATTTAAACACTTTACATAAAGGCATGTACGCACTAGTGACATTTAACAATGAGTCATTTCAGCAATCACGTCCTGTGACGCCAAGTTCACAGCGCGTCCCAGCATTACATTGATTTCAATGATGGAGTTCACAGGTCGCTAGGTCTGGTGTCAAGTTGGCGTCAGTGGTACGTGAAAACAAGTGACGCGGATTTCTCAGGAAATCGGTGGTGGCCGCTAAAACACAAAGTCCTGTTAGTACCTATGAAGATATACAGCAGTGCACACAGACTACGTGCGCCATTTGTGCTGTTGGTGTGAATATTGCCATGAAGACACATCAGTTAACAGTGTGAAATAGAGGACAATATACATGATATTAATTCGATATTAATATCATAGATATTAATATCATAGATTAATTCGATATTAATAGAGTTTCGATAACTCTCATCAACAAAGCGAGTGGCAGCTTGTTATTTGGAAGCCATCGCTAGAGCAGTACCACCGCCAAATTAAATAGCAGATTTTCATACTCATACAAAAATAGTTAAAACACTTAATCTCAACTTCCCTTAAATGAATGAACATAGAAGTAAATGCACCATTTCTGGCACTGTTTCAAGGATGCACTCATACTTTAAGCCCCTTTCTTTTTCAGGCCCTTCATGTTTATTCTTTCGCTGCCATAGTGTGCTTATAACACGATTGTAGAAATCAAAATACAGCTAGTGTGCACTACTCCGGGTACGTCAATTTAGTGTCACGGGACGCACATCGTACGTGTGAACGTCTTTCAACAGTGATATTAATATAGTGGCGTTAACTTGGCATTACAGGACGTAACTGCAAAAATGACGCGCATTGTTAGTGTGCACCAACCTAAGACATAACACTACGTGCTCCGTTATTCGAAACAATACCGTGTTCATAACCCAAATGAAAAGCGTGCAGCATCACAGTTACTGGCTAAAAATCGAATGAAATTTTAGGTTCTTAATTACCACTCTAATTGGTTGAGGAACTGTTAAACTTCAAACGGGTAGATTAATTTAAATTTAACTGAAGTATTACTAAACGATGAAAGAACTGGAAAGGAAAGTCGCTAATGGTGCATCGAGCACCATTCGCGACTTTCCTTTTCATCGCTTTCTTTAGCGAATGGCTCCATGCACCATTACAATCAATCACGAGCCATGCGCTGTCTGAGCGTTCTGTGACAGTGGTATTTGACTACGCTTCCATTTTCCAATCAAGCATACAACCCTCATTTGTTGCTTTATTTAAACGTAGTTATTTAACTAGCTACATGATAACCGTATACAGTTGGTTCAAGAACAGTTTATTCAAGAACAGTAATTTTCTGGCTGTCAACATCCATATACAGTTTGAAGAATGCTTATATCTACATGTTCTCACTTAGAATTGAATCTTATCTTTATATAAACTGTAAGGGATTGATATCAATAGCAAACCCCTTTTTCGGATGTAGTTGATTTTTGAGGAGGTTGGGGATCAAGTATAACATATTCGTTCTTTAAATACGCTATGAGATATTTATAAGAAATTAATTCCAAGGGCGACTTAAATATATTAATAAAAGTATAATAAACGACTTTTACAAAAATCTGATCTCTTAAAAAATGCATTACTATGAATGTCACGAAACTAGATATGCAAACACCTTTCGGCTAGATGTGTCAAATATCACTAGTTTTGCTATTTGGTTATACAGTGGCTTCCAAAAGTTAAACACGCAATTCAAATTTTCGTTTCTCGAAAGCGTACTTGAATTTGAGTAGTTGAAAATTGTAGATGACAGTATGCAAACATCGTATGTTACAGCCAACCACGTCCAGATATATGCTAATTAGCAGTCGTTGAAGACGCCAACATTCTGAAGAGTTTGAGGAGGTGTATTTAAATGCTGATACGAAGTGTTTATAACTTTTGCAGGATTATTTTTGATGATATTCGTGTTTCTCTGACTGAAAGAAGACGAATGAACGATAGTGAGAGCTGGCGTGCTTTTGGACGCATTGAAGCTGGACAGTCAATCAAAGATGCCGCTATTTTCTTTGGAATTGATCATTCGGTAATTTCTCGATTATGGAAACAATTCCAAACAAGTCAAATAGTTGTCCGGAGACCTGTGCCCGGTCGACTAAGGGTTTTCACCCTCTCTGATGATCGGTATATTGCTATAGTAGCCAAGCGGAATCGACGAGCGACCTACACAACTGTTACATCCATGGTTGCAGCGGCACTTGGTAAGACAATATCTGCCAGTACAGCGCGCCGAAAGCTCCACGTAAAGGAAATGTGCGCCTGAGTACCAAGTTTTTGTGTTCTACTAACCGTCCAAGTCAGAGGGGCAAGATTAAAGTGGTGTCGTCAACATGTCAATTGGACTGTCTCAGATTGGTGCAACGTCCTGCTCACGGACGAGTCCAGATTTGCCCAAGAATCAGATGATAAGCGTGTCAGGGTCTGGAGAGGACTAGGCACACGCAATCAGGCCAAGAACATCATCGAACATCACGTATTCAGAGGTGGCAGGGTCATGGTGTGGGCTAGAATTTCAATGAGATATCGCACACAGATGCACATCTTTAAGGCGGTTCTGTGACAACTCAGCGGTATCAGGATGAAGTTCTAGACATCATTGCGAGACTCTACTCTGCAGCAGTTGGTCCTGATTTCCTCCTTATAGACGATAATGGCCGTCCCCGTCGTACATCGTTGACGAATTCCTGGAAAATGAAGGCATTTCTCGTATGGAGCAGCAGGGGTACTCCCCCGACTTTAATCCCATTGAAAATCTTTGGGATACCCTCGGGTGTGCTGTCTCTGCCCGTTTACCTCCTCCAGCCAGTCTCAGATAGTTGAAAACTCCTCTTTTGTAGGAATGGCCATTGCTAGCATCTCAGATAGTTGATCACCTCATTGAGAGCATGGACATTCGTTGAAAAGTTTATGTGAAGGTCCGTGGTGGTCGCATACCATATTCATGTAAGCTTTGTTTGCCTTTAAACATCATTTTGTTAATGAACCAAATGTGACGCCATCATATAACTTACGAAAAGTAAATATTTTTTCCATCTTTGTACATAATTCTTCTTTTCTTTAATGTATAAATACATTTTCTACCTTCATGTACAATTTTGAGTTGCTCAAAGCTTTACTTTTCCATTTCTGTTGATTTTACCGTTCCGTGCTTAACTTTTGGAAGCCAGTGTATTAATGAGTCTGTGAAGACGCATTTGTCGTGCTCCTATCGGCACTATGAACAACTGTGCGATTTTAAGAGAGATCGTGTCACGAAACTATGTAAAAAAGAGTTCTCATACTGTCGCGTCATCAGTCATCTCAATCAAATAGATGTCGGAGTAAGACGATTTTGACAGCAGCGGCTACAGATGGGCACACATGACCGTCAGGAAGGAACTGAGCGTATTTGATAAACAAGTACTCGAATTGATCGTGCGATCATAACAGCAACCGGAACAACACCAATGTTGCCATTGCTGTCCATCCAATAAACACATTACCACGAAGAAATAAATGTCTAGAAATACAATATATTTTTCACATATACGGGGTGTTTAATATATAACATATAATTTTTATCTAACTCAGTTTCGTAAAGGTGCACATATTTTTTTACAGAGTTCATATATATATATACAGGGTGTCCCAAAAACATTGACCTTGGCTTTTGTTCCTTAAATACTGATCTTAGACGCATATAATAAATTACAAAGTTGCGTGAAAAAGAGTACAGAATTTTATGAAATCGATTAAAATTTTCAAGGGAATAAAATTTTAAGAAATACAAAATTTACATTTTTATACGGCCTCCCGTACAAAAACATTTCCAATGAGTAAAATGTGCCCCATACACTAATAAGGTGATGTTCAAAATTTCAGCATTTAATCATAAAATGTCCCAGAGATATGAAAAGACAAAAATGCTGATTTAAATCACTTTTCGATGCATCGACATGGGTTCTCAGAGGGGAAAAATTATGTCGACAGATCGCGTTTCAGGGATCATACACAAATTACGAAAGAAACCAATGATTACATAAAGAAATAACAATTTTGCTATTTATTGGTACAAAAGTATCTACTCTGTTGTTGTTGTTGTTGAAACCCAGACCGTCCGACCTACCAGAAAGGTGTAAGGTAACTGTTTGGACGGTCGGGAAGTGCCACCCAATTTAGACCGGAACCCAGTGGGGGAAAGTATCTACTCTGTGTAGAAATAATAACTTTACACACAGATTACAAAGCTTTTTCAAAATGTTTTCCATCCATGTCAATACAGAGCTGCATTCGCCTGATAACACTTCTGTGCACTTGATCAAGTTCTTGTTCAGTGAGGTCACGACAACCATCTTGAATGCGTTGTTGCAACTCTGCTTTATTTAAGGGAGGTGACAGATAAACAGTTGTTCGTAAACTACCCGACAAATAAAAATCCACAGGCGATCTAGGGGGAAATTCGACTGGCCCATGCAAGCCAATCCACTTGTCTGAAGACTAGTTATTTAACCAATGTTTCACAACTGTAGTATGATGAGCTGGAGATTCGCCCTTTTGAAACAATACATGTGGAAGTTCTGTTAGGGGCAGTTCATCCATAAAAAAGGAATAACCACCTTCAGAATCTCATTAACATATTAGTCACCCGTCAACGTGCCATCATACAGTATGGGTCCAAGCAAACGGTTTCTGAAAATATTACACCACACATTCACAGAATTTTTTTTCTGATGATGAATATCACGTACCACGAATGGATTTGTCTCAGACCAGAAGTGCTCATTTCGAGAATTTATGCATCCATCTTGTTTAAAACAGCATTCGTCAGTCCAAAGTACGTTATTCAGGAAAGAGAAATTTGTATCTTCCTGGTTTAGAGCCCAATTATAAAAATCTAGGCTTGCACACTATGAATGTTAAACGGATGCCATTCATTCAGTCCCAGTATTCACCACACTGCTGCACGTAGTACGTTCATTTCCGAAGCAACGGTACGAACACTACTATGTGGATGACTGCAAAAGTAAGCTAAAATATGTATTTTTATATCAGTTGAGTGAAATCTGGACGTAGCTAGTCCACCTAGCCGATGTAAACTTCCTCTTTCACGCACTCGTTGAACCAATCGGGAAATAAATCTCCCAGAAGGATGTCTAGAATTGGGAAAAATACGTTGATATTCCCATGCAGTTTAGCTAGCATTGTGATTGCATAAACTGTACAATATAAGCATTTCAAAAAGTTATTTTGCTGTATTGCGACATACTGTCGGCAGAGGCTAATGCAGCAGAAATGTGAAATACTGAAGGGTCGTTCAGACTACCTGATTGCACGCGCTGCTCTTGTGTAAGCGAATCGATTGATCAATGGCAGAGCAAAAACAACTTTCTCATGTGATGATGCGTCTGTTGCGATTATGTGACGCACCAATTAGAGGCAGATATTTGCATATGCATACATTTCTAAGCTGTTTTAATGTTCATTTTGATTGTGCGATTTCCAAGTTTTATTCTGTAATTAATCATGTAAAATTTGAAGATATTTTTCAAAAAGCATATTTTTGAAAAATTGTAAATAAATCTGAAGAAAATCTGATGTGCGCAACACATGACTTTCCTTATATAATGCAATAAGTTTACTATTTCCATAGTTAAAAAAATGTTATTCTTATAGTAGATACTTATATTCTTTCCCAGATATTGAATTTTCTTCAATTAATCATCATTTTCATTGATTTAGCGTCATTTTTATCTATTTGGCAAGATTTTCATGATAAGAGGCATATATTGTTTGCCTATGCTGCATTTCTGCGTTGAGTCATTTGTACTCTTGCTGTAAATACTTACATTTAAATTTGTGATTAATCCGTCACCAACTTTGTTTAAACATATCTCTGGGACTTTTTATGATAAATTGCTGAAATTTTGTACACCTTATTAGTGTATGGGACACTTTTTGCTCATTGGAAATGTTTTTGTACGGGGGCTGTACAAAAATTTAAATTGTGTATTCCTTCAAATTTAATCCCCTGAAAATTTTTATCGATTTCATAAAATTCTGTACCTTTTTTATGCAACTTTGTAATTTATTATATATGTCTAAGATGAATATTTAAAGAATAAAAGCCGAGGTCAATGTTTTTGGGACACTTTGTATATTGAAGAATTTAAACATTATGAAACATACTTCGAACTACATACCTGAAGTGTCCCTAAGTAGCAGCAAGGTCTTGGTGCCTTCTGCACAAACTGTTTTGTATAGGGACTGCACTGTGGCATCAGGGAGGCACGTGTTGTAGAGGGCGATGACTGCATGGAGGAGATCGGTTGGTGAGGCAACCTAAAGGAAGGGAGCACAGATCTAAATAAGATAACTCGCAAGCAATCTAAATAGGATAACAAATAGCATACAATCAATAAAAAATCTGATGTAGGCAGCACATGACTTTCCGTGCAGACTCAAATTCATTTTTTCTCTTTTACTTTAATAATTCGTAGATTGAGTTTAATTGCGCAAAATAACAATAAATTTGCATTTTTAATTCAATTTCTGTTTTTATTTGGTAATTGGAAATTTCTCCGAAAGCGGCGTAACAAAACTGCAAGAAATCTCAAATATCTTGAGAACCGTTAGTCCTAAAGTATAATTCAGTGTGTTTATTCTTTTTCTCGCCAAATATTGCGTAAAAAACAAGAATTTAATTGAAACATTTCAGCATATGTATTCTTTTTTTTTAGATTTTTGCGGGTCATTTCGTTAAAAAGGCAGGTTGTTATTTTCCGCATCGTACTGAAATCTAATCAACACCAGAGTATCCCACAAGTAACTTATCTACCACATTTTGTGAAATTTTGCTAATTAGTATTTTAGCTATTGTGGATACATGAAATTTTTGCGAGCCATTTCCTAAAAAAAGGCAGGTTGTATTTTTCCGAATCGTACCAAAATCTAATCAGCACCAGAGTATCCAACAAGTAACTTATCTACAAAATTTTGTGAAATTTGGTAAATTAGTATTTCAGCCAGAGTGGATAAATGACATTTTTGCGGGTCATTTTGTAAAAAAAGGCGGGTTCTTCTTTTCCAAATCGTATCCCACAAGTAACTTATCTACTAAATTTTGTGAAATTTGGTCTATTAGTATTTTAGCTAGAGCGGATACAGGACATTTTTACGGACCATTTCTCAAAAAACCAGCGGATTCTGTTTTTACGAATCGTACCAAAAACTGATCAGAACCAAGGTCATACCTTAGTGACCTACCTACCAAATTTTAGGAAATTCGGTCGATTAGTTTCTGAGTTAAAGTGGATACATACATTGCACAGACAGACAGACACACACACAGACGTCACGCTAAAAGTAGTTTTTTCGTATTCTAGAGGTCTCGAAAAGTGTAGATCTCGAAAAGTGTACTGTCCAATCTGAAAGAGTTCGACACCAATCCAGACGGCTCTGCTTCCGTTATGGGATGAGTGGTAGGCGCTTTATTGGACTTCTAAACCGAATCCCACCTTTTGTCAGTCGTCTCCGATTATCGGTAATAGGTCACCCTTGATACAAGATGCATGGAAGATGACAAATGCTTTCGAATTACTGATAGCAACGCCATTGGTGTAAGCGTGGATCCTCACCTGACAGTACGATCCTCTCGAGTAATTGATTGTCTGGGGCTTCGGTTAATTATGCCTTTTCTAATCCACTGTTTCCAATACAAAGTACCATATTGTTCCGACCCAGATGGTGGCTTATACATCTGTTGGACCAACCATCTTCTCTTAGGCCAATGATGCTCCCTCTCTCTAAATCCGACAAGTGTTTGTAGCGTCGTTGAGTACGTCTCAAATTCATATTTGTACACAACTTGCATTATCAAAGCAGAAAATCCAGTTTCAATTGCCTGTGAGTGAGAACATCGATTTTAAATGCTGTGGATGCGTCGTTCCTATGAGCTTCGCATGAGCCATATAACATTATTGGCGCTGACAGTTTGGCCATTTGCATAACTCTTAATTTTTAAGGTGCATATATTTTTTACAACAGAGTGTATATGCAACAGAGAGTATATTTTTTACAACAGCGTGTATATTTTTTACAACAGAGTGTATATTTTTTACAACAGAGTATATTTTTTACAACAGAGTGTATATTTTTTACAACAGAGTGTATATACAGACACAACATATATGCAGTCTTTATAAATACAGCGGAGTTCACTATTTGAACGTCTCATGCCAAATTTTCCTATTGCGGTGTTGTGTAGTTTAAAACTATTGCAAGAAGATCAGAACATTCATATTTTTGCCAAGATAGTGTGTAAATTATCATAAGAAAAATAAAAGGACTTCATAGTATAGATTAGGGATGGAGCCCCTAGGCATTTTTAAAAAATCAAATGGGTACAATGGCTTTAATTTTGTTACTTTGTGCTATAAAACACGAAATAATACACATTCCAAACAATAGTTCCAACAAATAGTTCCCGGCCACACACTTAGCTACAGTAAACCTTCGGGTCTGTCGTGTGGTCTGGGTTTCCAACATCCAACATTCCAAACAATGAAGCTGAATATAATTCTGAAAAGTCACGATGTATAGTTATGTGTTTCCCATATTAATTTTTTGTTTATATGAGTTTGGGGAGTAAATATTTGAACAGTTCTAAAAGAAGCGTAACAAAAGCTGAACAAAAAACCAAGGACTGCGGACCTCTGTGACAGATGACTGCCTGGAAGGATACATTCAAAGAATGGTATCCTCTTTTTATTAACACTTTCCAACAAAGCTGAAAAGTGTTTTTGACTTTGTTCATTCTGTCCGTCTGTATGTCTGTTCGTTCGCACGATAACTTCCGTAAGAATGACTTTATCAAAATGAAATTTTAGTTGTTGAAATTTAGTTGCTGTTGGGAAAATGAATAATATCACTCAATTGCTTTTGGTTTGAACACGGGTTAAAAAAATGAAATACATTGAATTCCATGAGACCTAATTTTTCAAACCTTTTTTAAGCAAAGATAAATATCACAAATTGCTTCGAAAATTTTAGAAAATATTCAAATTATCGCATAAAATATATTAAAAAAATTTCAGCAAAATATGTTCGGTAGTTTTTTAAATAAAAATAAAAATAATAATTACACCTTTGATATATGAAGAGATCACATGCCTCGTTGCAAAATAAAATATGGCATCCGTTTTATTTCCGATATGTCAAGATCGTGATTTTTAAGGATATTTTTAATTTATATTTAGTGTTGCATCTGTACTAAAACCGCTTTATTTTTGCCTATTTTCTATGCATCTATATTCTGTGCCGACGTAATTACAATATTGAGTTTAAATGATCATCAAACTTTAATTGTTTCTACAACGAAACCTAATTTTAATGTATGCAGAATGCAAACAAATCAAGTGATTGTAAGATGAGTTGTATAAGAATTGCTGATTTTTTTCATGCAAAATTATTTAGCTCTAGACTCTGGGATATAAGTGATATGAATGAAATATGCGTTGATTTTACATAGAGAGCCAGACGATTTACGTTTTGATGACGTCATTTAAAAAAAGTTCATTTTTTCGATGAAGTTTTAAGTTTCCAAGAAATCGCATTTCAGTTGGAAAGTGTTTCGTAATCAATGCTTTATGCATGATTGATCTTTCTTGTTTTGATTACTGCGAAAATTTCGGCCTTCAGAGAATGTAAAGAGACAGAAAGGAAAATTGACTAAAATAAAGTTGAACCAAAAAGTAAACAAATAAAACAAAAAATTATTTGCTGAAAAGTGTTATTAATAAAATGGCCGAAAGTTATTTTAAAAACGGCAAAATTTCCTTTTATAACAGATAGTAAAAGAACTAGAACAATACTCCTTTATCTACCAGCACTATTAAATCTTTACTGCCGTAAACACCAAATCTTTATAAAATATTAATAAATGTCAGATGTTGATACCTTCCAAGCTGTGTTGATTAAATATCTTGTCTACGGCCATGTCATTTATCATTTCATATACAGTTCATAACACACGGGTGTTATGTCCCTCAAAACATGTTTGTGCTTTTAGGCCGTAATGTCTGATTAATGGCGTGACAGAATGAAGCATGCTCTCTCTTTTCATGGTTTATCGGATATTTTGATGCCTGATGCGTTATATATATTTCCCTGGAGTTCCGTCTAAAAGTATAACATCATACACACAGATGTGAAATTTATGACCAAATTCAACAGATGATTTTGTTTTTGTATTAAATATTAAAAAGTCGGTAATAATGCGTTTGTTTTCCACTTTATTTGGATTTAAAAAATAGCCACAAGGCATGTTAGTTGCATGTTTAAATAAAGAGATTTGTGATATATACCTAAAATAGTTTTTATTTTGATAATGTTGAAATGTTTAATTTACAGGAACATTCCATAAGTCAGTAATTACTATATATATTGTATATATACAGGGTGTCCAGTGCTATCGGTGCCCAATGCCTATTTCCTCTACCGTTAGTCACAGAATTACACTTCCAATAGCAAAAATGTTTTAAATTTTAAAATATATTATCATAGAAACAGTTTAAATCAATAAATGCATTTCTGAAAGAAATACGAAATATAAATTTTTATACAGTCTCCCGGTCCTACCAATTATATTTAAGGAAATCGTCCTCATATAATTTTATGCAAAATGAAAAAAAAATCATCCTTTTACGACCAAAATTGAACGACTTATAGCTGTTTAAAGTTGGGGCATTTTTTATGCTGAGAAATGGTCAATACGGTCCCTGATTGGTTGGTTGCCTGAAACGGGACATTTTTATGCGTGGAAAAGCGACTTAAGTCATAAAGTTTAATGCTTCATAACTCGGTGAATTTTGGTCGTAAAAGAAATATTTTTCTTTTTGTATTTTGCATGAAATTGTATGAGGATGATTTTCCTAAATATAATTGGTAGAATCGGGGGTCCGTATAAAAAATTATATTTCGTATTTCTTTCAGAAATGTATTTATTGATTTAAACTGTTTCTAAGATAATATATTTCAAAATTTAAAACATTTTTGCAATTGGAAGTATATCTCTGTGACTAACGGTTGAGGAAATAGCCATGGGGCACCGATAGCACTGGACACCCTGTATATATATATATCAGTGGCGTAGCGTCCGTTAAGACTCAAAAGGTGAGTCTCCCTTATTTAAAATCTAATTTAAAGATACTTTAATTTATTATATTCTCAAAATAACTTTGCAAATATATATGTATTCTTTTATAAAACTGTTACACTTACTTAAAATAACCTTTCTGGTAGGTCGGACGGTCTGGGTTTCAACAACAACAACTTACTAAAATGGGACGTTTCATAGTATTTTCCCCATTAAAACGCATATCTAGAAGATGAAATCAACTAGCCTTTAAGGTGCATTGAAAGAATCATGGTATTAGGACCACCCATTTGTTAAACTCCGCTCTGGCTGATAAGTCAGAACTATAAGTTAGCTTCCAGAAAGGTGGATAATTCTTCCACCATTTTCAACCCTTTATAAACAGCGTAATGGCATTGATTGGATATGGGACGTGACGTTTCATGAATGAAAATTTCTTGGGCAAGGTTAATGGATCCGCCATTTTGGATCAAACATGGTTCTATTAATTAATTTTCGCAGAAAAAAGTCACACGTAATACTAAAAAATATAAGGCATTTTCCACGAATAACATGAGATTGGCCTAAATTTAAACGTTATCAAGACGATGAAACACACTAATAATGACTACCATTAATCTAAGTAGTTTGTGAAGTAGACTTAGTCACAGCAACAATATGGCGAAACATCAGTTTGCTTATTTGGGAGTTTTAGAAAGAATGAATCTGATTTCCCTTTAAAAATCACGTTACACGTGAATCTATAAACCTTGTCCGCCATCACCACCCTGGGAGCAAGAACCAGCGGAACCATTCACCGGGCAGGGTGAGCGCTCATTTAGAACGCGGGCAACCCCGTTTTATTCGTTCTAGTGTATTATATCGTGAGAGAAATTCCTATACATATCTTGCATTCTAATATATTTACGCCCGGCGGTGCATCAAGATGCCTTACACCTTCTTGATAGACCGCACATTCTAGGTCGTGGAATATATTTACGTAATTCCTTTACCGAGCAAAACTTCAAGTTTTAAAAACATTAAATTGTATTTCTCGCTGCTCAAAATATTAAAAGTGAAAGATAGCATGCTTTATTGAATGTTTAATAATCTTAGTCACGTATTTCTAACTCTCCAGGTGGTTTTAAGCTCACTAAACGTGAAACATGGAACGAAATTATATTATGAAAATAATGTGGGGGCCAAATGCTTTTGCTCAAAACAATTTAAAGGCAGAGTTTAACTTAGGTTCGAAGCAGTTTGTGAATTATTAGTTACTAGTATTTTAGTCTTCTTCTTCTTCGACCATGACGGGTGTAATATATCTATTTGGTAATATATCTACCTGAAGGTGTAACATATCTATTTGGACGACCGGGAAGTGCCACCCAGCTTAGACCGAAACCCAGTGAGGGGCGGCATCCGTAAGGACTGTACCCTTCTTCTCCTGCCACCAACCTCTCGGGAGGATTTAAGGACCCACATATTTAACATACCAGTGTTCCCCGTGAACACAGGGACAGTTTGGGTAAATTCGGGAATAGAACTCGGGCCATCGGAGTGCAATCTCTGCCCTAACCACTGGACTGTCTCACCCCTATTATTTTAGCTTGTTAAAGACAGGTGTTGCCGCATGAGCGCCACCGGCGAGAAAAACGATGGGTTGGCGCATGCGCGCAATCAGTTGAACTATTCAGATAAAAAGGAAGAAGAAAGTATTCAGTGAGGTATTCGAAGTGGGTAATATCTGGTCATGTCGACACCCACAATTGATTAAAATCGTTCAGCTCTCATGTAAATACTTGTCGTTGTTTGTTTAAATAAAAATTATAAAAGACAGCTGTGGTCTGTCGTTTTGTTATTTACATGTTCGTAAAAAGATCGAACAACAGGATAACTAAACACACTGTTGGTACAAACAAGTTGTTATTTTTGGTTTCGTTTAAAATGGATCAATCAAGGACGGGCCAATCAATTTCTGCGATCTTGTGGTTAAGGCAGGATAAAACTTTCGGTTAGGGTAGAGCTCCTGCGGAAAACCGGGAATGTGGTTGGAAGTTTATCAGTCATAGCTGTATGAATCTGGTGTTTTCTGAATGCTTCAAGAATTTTTTTTTAAATATTTAAAGTGGGAATTAGAACATATTAAGCATGGTAATATTATATATATTACCACTCTCCATAATTAAGCGTTTTGTTGTTCTAAAGGGCCAGTGCAATAAATGTATTTATAATTGTACATAAGTTTTATGTCTAATAGTAAGAAGCTGTATATGTTTTGTTCAGTTAAATAAGCCAGTTTAGATTTTAAATGCCAGTCTCCGTGCGCTTCTCTTTGGTTGTTAGGACTTTGAAAGTTTGTTTTTTCAGGATACAATTTCAGTTATATCACTTTAGATTTAAGATTCTAACACCGCAGAAGGTCAATATTTCACATAGTTTCAAACGAAAATACTGGTTAAAATAAAATAAAAAAAATCCCAATTTTCATGCGCATATATTTGCTTCAGTAAAATAATTATGTTTAATTATAAATGGTTTACAAAACAAATGTCACTATTTAAAATTAATATAATCTACAAACCATTATTAATTTTCCGACATACATAGTAAAATGTATATGGAATGTATTGTGAAGAAGTCGAAAATTCGAATTTGGGTTTTCGACGGCAGACCACGTTTCAAGCATCCCTGAACTCGAATTGAACGTTTCTGGGGGTATTCTCTATGTGTATATTAGTGTGTATGTGTGTAATGTAAATTAGTTCATTATACAAGCTCCATTTATGTAGTATTAATTTTAATATTTATTACAATGGTATATAGTAATGGCATATAGTAATGTTAATATTACAATGGTATACTACCTACTTTTGCTACATAACAAAAATCTGAAGTGGGTAGTACATGACTTCTCCTGCAGACTTATATCCACGTTCTCTTTATTTTAATTAAATTTAATTTACTTTAAATTCAATTTTCGTTCTGATTTGGTAACTGGACTTATTTTTAAAGGTGGCGTAGAGAAAATACGAAAAAACTTAAATATCTCGAGAACGGCTAGTTCTGGTGTAATGGGGATGGTCTTATTCTTTTCATCGTTAAAAATTATGTATAAAATAAACATTTAATGGATATATTTAAGTAGACGTAGTTTTTATTTTCGATTTTCACGATGTTTGCGGGACATTTCGCAAAGAGAGGCAGTTTTTTTCCGAATCGTACCAAAACCTAATCAGCACCAAGGTGACCCACAAGCGACATATCTACTGAATTTTGTGAAGTTCGGTCCATTAGTTTTTCAGCTAGAGTGGATAAAGCCAATTTTTGCAGGCCCTTTCGCAAAAAAAAGACGGTGTATTTTATTCCGAATCGTACCCAAAACTAATCAGCACCAGATTCGCCCACAAGTGACTTACCTACCAAATTTTATGAAATTCGGTTCATTAGTTTTCTAGTTAGAGTGGATACAAAAAATCTGCATAGACAGACAGACAAGCACACAGACATACAGAGAAACAGATAGACACACAGACACACAAAGAGACAGACAGACAGAAACACACACAGACTCCACGCTAAAAATATTTTTTTCGTATTTTAGATTATGTTTGAGGGTCTCGAAATGTGTAGATTCGTCGAAAACTCGAGTTGCGATTTTCGACATGATTCCAATACTTTCCCTATACATTATCATGTATTGCAGGGAAAGTAATATACTTAGTCTGGTCATTACAGACTTTCAATTTTCTTTCAGATTTTTCAAACTGCATTCTTTATTTGATTGCATTGAAAAAGTCGGTTATTATTTATACAAATATTGTAGTTATTAATTAAAAACCTTTTCCAGTATCTTCAAATAATTGGAGACCTACTTGAGTTATCAACGTTTCATTAATTTAAGACCAGAGTTTGGTCTCTCATGAAGGTTTACCATTATTAGTAGTTGATGGAATAATTTTGCAATTGATAACGGCACTTGTAAATAATAACGTAAGTTTTTGATATAATTAAATGAAGAATGGATTTTGAGAAATCACTCAAGACTCTTTAACGACCAGATGACCAGACTCATTATATTTTACCTTGCAATATAGGAAGGTAATAATCTCTCACTGAAAATTAATTGGAGGATTTTATATTTATTCACGATGCAAAGTACTATATGCCACTATACGCGAATTTGATAAATACTGACCGAATACCCGTTGAAAATCAACGGACTCGCAATAAGCAACCCCTCAATAATGTAAATTTTCGAATAATTCGCGTTTCACATTTATTCGGCAAATCGAACATTTTGGTGTGCGGCACCTCCTTAAGTAGAAAATATTGGAAATCTGGAATTGCACATTTTCTTCCTTTCGAACGATTTACCCATACACCAAATTTGAAGTCTCGATTTTATTGCAAAACATGCTTTCCTATCATTTCACTATTCGAACGTTTTGGTGTAGAGCCCCCCTCTAGAGAACGTTTTCAAAAAATTCGATTTTTCCAGGGGTTTCATCGAACGACCGAGCCGTGTACCAAATTGCAAGTCTCTATCTATTCGGAAAGTGCCTAAAAAAAGCGTGACAGACGGACAGACGGACGGACGGACGGACGGACGGACGGACAGACAGACAGACGGACAGACGGACACTTGGCAGTTAGTATATATAGTTTATTATCACCTCATAAATCGCATTACTTTTATATAAATATTATTATCACCTCATTAATGCTCATTTAATTCATTAATTTGAACTACAGTGTGCCTGTTTTTGTTGAGACCCAGACCGTCCGACCTACCAGTACAGTGTGCCTGTGTGTTAGTGTGTGTATGGTTTGTTTGTGTGCGTGTATGTATGTTAGTATGCGTGTAAGTCAGTGTGGATGTCAGTGCTCGAGATATCACGAATAAATCGTTTCGAAAAGAATTTTATTATGATTGTTACAATCAGTAAATATGGGAATCTTATTAATATTAAATGAAATAATCGGAAGACAAGCCCCTAATCGTTGAATGAATTTTTGAAATAGTATAAACCGTTCACGAGATATTGTTTAAATTACGAATGAAGTCTTGGAAAAGTCATTAAATAATTAAGACCTGCAGTACTGTTAAATAAATAATTATTTCATATGTATTTTTCAATATAAAACAAATAACACAAACTTTAGAACGCTATCATGAACCGTTCTCAAGATATTTCACGATTTCCAAGTAAATTTATCAAAAAATTACACAAAACTAAAATTAAGTAGCAAATATCATCAAACAGGTACACTTTACAAATTATGCAAATATTACGTAAAAAATATGTTTACTTCATTCTCATGGATATACAAATTAACTCGTTCTATTTACAAGAGAAGATACTTTTGCAATAGTTTAATATTTTCACGCCAATGAATTTGATGATTTCAATTATACGGACAGTTAGCATGCTAAAAGTCCTAACAATCATAATCATGAAAAATTGATATTCGTAATTGTAGTATATTTGCTTCAGCTATTTAGAGGTGAGAAAAGATTGAATTAAAGATGTTAACTTTATTAAGCAATTCGCTTGGAGATTCTTACATAAAAAAGAAAACAACCTACGTCATCCAACATTTTTTAATGAAGCATATTAACAAGAATCTTTTCGAATCTCCGGCGTGTAGTACAACGGAAGAACCACGTAGAAGAAAATGGTAACTCGTATTATGCTCGACAGTAAATTCAGTCCATGGATGATAGAAGAAATATCTAACAGTAATTACTTTGTTTAATTGTTTATAAGAATTAACACTAAGAGAGACATATAATTGTTAACTGTTGCAGTAATTACATTTTCATTTAAGCGTAATTGTTTATGACAGTAAGAGTTGCTAAACGTTCAGTTTATAAGAAACAATAATGAGGTCAACATTGTTCTCGGATGTCGTTGTGATTTTGCTGCCAGCAAACAATTACAGGGAAGTTAGAAAACCTTGCTCCTACTGGCAATGCAAAATTTTATAGTTAATATATAACCAACTAATGTCTAAATTACAATACTAATCTCGTCTTGCACATCCACTGGTTCATATAAGTCTGCATGTAAAATTTCAGAATTGTATTTTTTGCTATCTGCTCGCAGTGTAGTGTTAAAAAATCACAAGATTTTCCTTTAATTAAAGAAATTGGCTTTTAGGAAAAAAAATTGGAACTTGTAGTGTAATTTATATTTTTAAAAATATTATTTTACAGGTATTTGATATATAAAAATTTATTAAATAAGCAAGAAAGAGCAATCATGCATAAAGCATTGATTATGAAACACTTTCCAACTTTAATGGAATTTTATATTAACATCGCTAAAATGCGATACGTTCCTCGGAAATATTTTTAGAATTATCACAATTCTACATTAATTTGTTATATTTGAAAACTTAAAACTTCATCGAAAAAAAGAAACATCATTCAAATGACGGCATTGAAAGATAAATTGCCTGCTTTAAATATCTCTAAAATGTAATACATTCCTCGGTAATAGTTTTAAAATATCATAATAATACTACAATAATTTATTATATTTGAAAACTTCATCGAAAACAAATTAACTTTATTCAAATGACGTCATCGAAATATAAATCGCCTCTCTATAAAAGCAGCATTTCATTCATAAACTTTTTCCATTCCTTTCATTCATCACAATAATATAATAATTTATTTTATTTAAAAACTTAAAACCATGGAGGTACAAGTAATTTCACTCTATGCTTAAAACTTTATCGAAAAAATCGGCTGGTTCTCTGTGTAAAATCAATGAATGTTTCATTCATATCAGCTATATTGCAGTCTCTATGAGCTACATAATTTTGCGTTAAAGAAATGCAGCAATTCTTATACAACTCATTCTACATCTTTTGGTGTTTACATTATCCATAAGTGAAAATTCGGCTTCGTTGTAGAAATAATCAAAGTTGGATGATCATTTAAACTCAAATATATTGTAATTGCGTTGTTTCAGTATGTAGATGCACAGAATTTAAGCAAAAATAAAGCGGTTTTAGGACAGATACAACACTAAATATGAATCAAAATGAACTTCAAAAATTACAATTTTACACAAGATGGATGCCATATTTTATTTTGCAGTGGGCCACGTGATCTCTTCGTATAAAGGATGTAATTATTATTTTAATTTTTATTTAAAAAACTACTGAATATATTTCTAAGAAATTTTTTTTATATATTTTACGGGATAATTTGAATATGTCTTAAAATTTTCGAAGCAATTTGTGAATTTTAAATTCGTCTAAAAAATGTTTGAAAAATTAGGTCCCATAAGGTTCAATGTATTTCATTTTTTCAACCCGGGTTCAATCCAAAACTAATTGGGTGATATTATTCATTATATTCCCATAGGTCCAACAGACCGTCTGAACAACATACTAAAATTTCATTTTGATAAAGTATTTTTTACGGCAGTTATCGCGCTAACGGACAGACATACATACAGACATTTAGACAGACAGAATGATCAAAGTCATAAACACTTTTCAACTATGTTGTAAAGTGTTAAAAATTATGCTTTATTGGCTTACTTCCATCCACAGTGCAGTCTTGTTACAAGGTTAGATTGGAAGAGTACAGCGCCACTGATGTAACTGCCAGAAATAAATAACACCCAATAAAACGTTTTAGTCATGTATCTGCTCAAGTTATTCCATAAAACTCTTCTCCAGTTTTAGATGCAAGCATAATATTCTTTATCAAAATATGCAACACTTTCACAGCGTTCATTGTTTCCTTTATATGGGCCATCCGGTATAAACCCGCTAATTTAAATTCCAGTCATCTTTGCAATTTCCATCATACCTAAAGGTGTTTTACTTCCTGCCATATTTTCTGAAGATTAATTGCATCTTAAATACTTATCATTTATACACTAAACACGTGTTGTGCCTAAATATAGGAACACCATTTTCTTATCGGATGCCTTTGAAAGTAATGAGCACGCAACTTTAACAAAATGGCTGAGGAAAGGTTGTTTAGACAAGAGTGAAAAGGAGGGGCAGTTGCGTGAAAAATTCTAATTACATTGCTGTACAAAAATTCAATTGTGTCAAATTTCGGAAGAAAAAAAGGTTTTCGTGTTTTTGAAAACTCGTTATGACCCGAGCGTGTAAATGTTCACAGTTTTATTCAAATTATTACAGAATATTATGGATAGAATGAGTATAAAATGGTAGGATATACACTTGCTACTTCTAAGCTTTATAGAGTATTTTACAGGGTGAAAGTCAATTTGGTTTCTTAAAAATACCTTGAAAAGTAATTTAAAACATCTGATATGTGCAGCACATAACTTTGCCTACAGGCTCAAATTTATTTTCTTTCTCCTATAATTCACTAAATTAAGTTTAAAAGCAAAAAATAACATGCATAACTATTTGAAAATATACGGAATAGGCAGGTTATTTTTTCCGAATAGTACCAAAATCTAATTAGCACCAGGGTTATCCAGTAGTAAATGTTTTACAAAATGTTGACATTTGGTCAATTAATCTTTCATGTACAGTCGATAAATACAATGCCCACATACACACACACATACACACCATGTACTGTAGGGAACGTATAAAATCTAATAAGGGTAGCACATTACATTCCCTATAGACTCATATTCACTTTTTCTTTATGTCTTGAATAATTCATTAAATTGATTTTAATTGTACAAAATAACACGCATAATTATTTTAAATTACATTAAATTCGTACTTTTAATTCAATTTTCGTTTTTATATTGTAGCTGGACGTATTTTCAAAAGTGACTTAGCGAAAAATGGTCTTATTCCTTTCATCGTCAAAAATTACATATAAAACAAGCATTTAATTGATGTATTTGAGTATACGTAGTCTTTTATTTTAGATTCTGACAATTTTTGCGGGACATTTCGCAAAGAAGTCAGGTTGTGTTTTCTAGAATCATACAAAAATTTAATGAAATTTGGTCCAAAATTTTATGAAATTTGGTCCATTAGTTTTTGAATTAGAGTAGTTACATTCATTGCAAACACACACACACACAGACGTCACGCTAACAATAAATTTTTCATATTCTAGTGGTCCCAAAACGTGTAGATCCATCAAAAACTCGAGTTGCGATTTTCGAAATGATTCCTATACTCTCCCTATACGTTACCATTTATTGCAGGAAAAGTAAAAATCTGATGTGGGCAGTAGATGACTTCCGCTGCAGACTCATATTCACGTTCTCTTTATTTCTTCAATAATTCATTACAGTGAGTTTAACTGAACAAAATGACAGCCACAAATATTTTAAATTACACTGAATTTGCACTTTTAATTCCATTTTCGTTTTCATTTGGTAATTGGACTTATTTTCAAAAGTGGTGTAGCGAAAATACGAAAAAAACTAAAATATATCGAGAACGGCTAGTCCTTGAGTATTGGGGTTGGTCTTATTATTCTCGTCGTCGAAAATTATGTATAAAATAAGGATTTCATTGATATACTTGAGCATACGCAATTTTTAATTTTTAGATTTAACGATTTTTGCGGGCCATTTTGCAAAACAAGGCAGGTTCTTTGATCCCGAATTGCACTAAAATCTAATTAACACCAGAGTCACGCACAGGGGATTTACCTTCAAAATTTTATGAAATTCGGTCAATTAGTTTTTCAGTGAGAGTGGGTACAAAATCTGCACAGACGTCATGCTAAAAATAGTGTTTTCGTATTCTAGATGTCCCAAAACGTATTGATCTGCGGAAAACTCGAATTGCGATTTTCGACACGATTCCAATACTTTCCCTATACTTTCCATGTATTGCAGGGAAAGTAAAAAATGCATTTAACAAATAATTAACGATCTTCAACAATCAAAACAGCGTAGAAGTAAATTCCATTTTTTGCTGAAACAAAATCAATACATATCAACAGCAAACATCTAGAAAAAAAGGTTCTTTAAAATGAAATATGATTAATTGCATGACGCGTAGAGAATGTAGAATAGAATGAACAAAGAAGTTTTCGACGCAAAATATTTTAAATTTCCGACACTGGAAACGGATCATTAATCAATCTCGGATACATAGAAAAACTCGCTTATTTTTAGTGTCGATTAATAACTTCAGAAACACGTGTTGTTGTATGTTTCGTGATGTTTCTTTGCTTGATAGAAGTTGCTTTGTTTTTGGCGGTTTATAAACTATCTGGTCTTTTTTTTTTAGAGAATACAAATAAAAGAAATTATCTGGACAACAAATGATTTTCTAAACAGTATTCAAATAACTATTTTTTATTTGGTTATTTAGATTCAAGGAAGTGAATTTTATCTCACAAAATGATATATGTAGTCATTACATTTTTCCAGATATCGAACTTTCAATTATATTTTCATCCGTCAATAGATAAGCGTGTTTTGGGTTGCTGTTAATATTTACTAATTTTAGGTATTTTATTTGTTAGTCAAAACGAGTTCAGCAGACTTATTTACATATTAGTGTTCTATTTTCTTAAATTTTGTTATCTATGTTCCGTTTATTTAGGTTTTTATATTATGCTATTCCAAATGCATTCTTTTCGTCGTTATTGTGTTCCAAATGGCTGAAATCCGTTCTTTTTTCGTTTTAGCAATATACATTTATTTAAATTGACTAATTTAAATTGACGAATTTGTAACTTCTTTTATTCCCTTTCATTCGATATTAATTTATTTTTATTTTCGGTTAAGAATTCATTAATTTATCGCGATTTTTCATTTAAATTCCATTTTCATCTTTTCAAATATTTCAGAATCGTCCATTTTAAGTTATTGCTAAATTCGTATATTCCAAATCGTTTCACTTCATTTCTATTTAATTTCCGTCTGTCATTAAATGCTTGATTTCTTCTTTAAAAATGTTTGATCGGTTGACAAGAGTTTTTCATTGGTTGACAGTAATATTAAAATCGTTTGTCATTAATTATTTTATCATTTATCGATAGTTTTATTTATGATTTGTGGCAATGACCCTGACTTGACACTATATAACGACTGTTCATGACCTTTTTCGTCGATTAGACCTAGTACGTTAAGTTGTAACGTAAGTACGTTAAGTTGTTTTACGTTTTGGCGCGTGAGATCTTCTTACGTAATGAAATATTCGTTCTCATCTTCGCTTCTGCGACTTTTGTAATTGATGACCCTCCTTTAGTTTCCTATTTAATACAATCCTGTCTTCATGATGATGTAAGCGGCTATGATTAGTTTACGAGCGCCGTTCCTTTGCAGTATTTTATTTGAATCCTCCTCCCGTGCTCTCTGAAGTCGTTTCGTTTAGATGCTGTGAGAGCCAAATTTTTGTTGTTTCTAGACTGGCAGAATGAATAGAGATATTGTTGATTAGATTAATGTCATCTAAACATTGATCCAATATGTTCCGAGATATTTGGGATGTCGGCTGAGGAAGTTTTGCCGGCGAATTGTTTTCTTTTAACAAGCTGTGTAGCTATTTATATGAAGAATGGAATCAACATTTCCACCGTAACTTAATAGACGGACATATGATATGCATTCCGTTCTGATGCCAGAATTCCGCTGCTACTGTTAGGAAAAATTATCTAATTTCGTCGTTTCTTAATGTCATGCCTGTTTTGTGAAACTTTTTGGGAATTGGACCAGGCCGTGAATGTTTCCCTGATTTCTGCTGGACATAACCTTTCCTATGCCGTGTCCTGCTTTTTAAGAGCGTGTTCTTCTTTCTCTTAGAACTTTGGGGACTTTTTCCTGTAATACTATCTACCGTCGATCTCTGCTGCCCCTTTTTGGACCATTGGTGAAATCTTTCTTTTTCTTTTAAATTTCTAATTGTTTTACTTGTACATTATTTAAAGTTTAATTGTTTTGGTAAGAATTCATTCCCTCGACTTATAAATTGTAAATCTTTTGAGCCTGGGTTATTATTTTATAATGTCTAACTGGATTATGCTATATTTTATGAGGTTATTGCGGGTTAAATATTGTTAAAATTATTATGTTAATTAGTTAAATTTAGTTTAATTCTCTTTACGTTCTAATATACTAAACTTTAACTTTTAATATTCTAACGTTTAGTACTACTATACTTTCAGCCAATTTATTTATTTAAATGATGTTCAAATTTCTTGCTTGTGATGAGCTCTTAAAAAGATGTAATATATGTAAAAGTTCTTTGAAATTGAAGTTAACTTTTTAATAAACGTTAGACTTTGAAAACTTAATTGTGTGTTCTCTCTTTCTTTCAATTTGTACATTCGATTCTAATGTTCTGTATGTTTACATATTTGTAAATTAGGGAACACTGGTCAGAAGACAAACATTTTTAAACACTTTTAGTTTATTTAAGGATGTCATTTCATATATTTGGTGCTTTACAAGTTTTATAAATGTTGTCAGGAATTTTTAGAAAAATGTGTCTGCATCAGTCCAAGAATTTAAAATATGAATTATGAACGTAGAAAACAGAGGCTGTATTAAATTGGAAGTACGCATCTTAGCATGAAAGAGATCTTGATGTACGAATCTTGAGACGAAAATTTAAAACATTACCAGATTTTAACTATTAAAACAAAAACGTCCCTGAAACCCTAAATTTTGTTATTTTGAGCTGTACACAAATTTAAAAGGCAAATTTTCGCCGTAAAAAACGCAGTTTTTCTTTAATGAAAGACATTGAAATGAAAACAATGTGCCAGTAAATTAAAAACATAATAGAATGTGGATTATTTTCAATTTACCTGCTGACTTTTCAGAACTTGACCATTTTGTTATAAAAATGTTACGAAATCCACAATAATGTAGAATACTCATAGAATGTGGCGGGACAAACTGGCATGGCCTCCTATAGAGAAAGGCAAGAAGGGTCACTTGCTCTCCTGGGGCCTACGTCCGTACCGTGCTGAAAACATCGGTTCTCGTTAGATCACCGAAGTCAGGCAGCATCGGGCGCGGTTAGTACTTGGGTGGGTGACCACCTGGGAACACCGCGTGCTGTTGGCACATTTAAGGCGTGGTAACTGCCACAACTGCCGCCGTGTTCATGCGGAGTACGATCACGTTAAACATGTGGGTAAGTCCTTCCGAGAGGTTGGTAGTAGGGGAAGAGGATACTGTCCCTGTGGCTTCCTCCCCCACTGGGTTCCGGTCTAAATTGGGTGGCACTTCCCGGCCGTCCAAACAGTTACCTTACATCTTTCTGGTAGGTCGGACGGCCTGGGTCTCAACAACAACAACTTGCTCTCCTGGATATTCAAGGTCACGAAGGTGGGAATCAAGCTAGTTATTATTGTACATCTTATCCTTGATTTTTCCACAATGACATCAGTGATTCCCCCCCCCCCCTCGTTATGGGTGCTGGTGCTACTGATTATCGATTAAACTACTGATACGATTATATTTTGTTCTATATTAGAAATATAACATTTTTTTTTCTTATTTTAGATTTCAAATCCAAGTGTAACTTTTGATCTGTACGATCTGCAGATTCGTCTGATTTATATGCAAGATAGCATTCTATTCATCGTCCCTCTTCATGAATTAAAAATGATACAATAACTTGTGTTGCGGACTGCAAATATTCCAATTTTGGTGTAATTTAGGTCACGGTCATTCGCTGCATCTAACCAGCAGGATGTAAAAACACAGATGCTATATTGTTAATAACCTTTATCTCAGCAGGGAATAAACTAACAATCTCCGATTGGGCAGACAACGTCCATTGAGCATCTGAAACTAATTTCAATTTTCTCAAAATCTGTCTTATATTTGAAAAGATGCCTATAACCGTCCTTAAAATGTTAAAATATTTTTTAGTAAAACAATAATCAAAGCATGAAATATTTTTAACAAACAATTTTGTACTTTTGGTCTACATTCTTCCTACACCACTATATTATTTCCAGTTTTAAATATTTATATAAAAGTTAATTTACAATATCTTTATTACTTTTCTTATATATATAATGTATACGGAAAGTATTGTCACGAAGTCGAGAATTCGAGTTTTAAACGGGAGAGCACGTTTCAAGCATCCCTGATCACGAATCGAACATTTTTTAGATGATGACTGAGTGTGTGTGTGTGTGTGTGTGTGTGTCAGTGAGTCTGTGGAGACGATATCTCACGAACGAATGGAGCGATTCGAATGAAATTTGGTACAAAAATCACAATCCGTGAATAATTAAAGCCTATTGTTTTAAAACACAATCGAATGTTCAAAACTCTTCTAAATTTTCGAGTGAAAATTTGAAAAAATCATCAAAAAATCAAAACCTTTAATAAAGTTACGCAAATAGACATTTCTTATTTAATTTTTCCTTAGAAAACGATTGACATAAACTTTAGAACGCTAGCATAAACTGTTCTCGAGATATGGCACATTTTTTAGATAAATTTATCAAAAAATTCCATAAATTAAAAGAAAATATTAACTGTTATGAAACATGTTCACTTTTCATATGTAATATCAAGCGATAAATGTGGTGACATCATTCTCGTGGATCTAACTCTTTCCATTCAAGAGAAAATATACTTTGAGTAATACTTTTGTATTTGAACGCCAATAATCATTTATCTGCTATCAGAATAACATATTTCTCCGTCCATAATGCTTGGCGATATTTTGGCGATGAATTTGGCGGAATGTCACCAACTTGGCGACTTTTTAAATGTTGCCAATTTAACTAAAATCTCGCCAAATGAATAAAAATGACGCTAAATCAATGAAAATGACGACTAATTGAAGAAAATTGAATATCTTGGAAAGAATATAAGTATCTACTATAAGAATAAATTTTTTTAATTATAAAAGTAGTAAATTCTTTGCAAATAAATTCAAGTAAAAGTAGTAAATCCATATATAATGACAGTCATGTGTTGCCCATACCAGATTTTTTTCGTGTACAATAAACGTCACATAATTTCTTTATCATGAAGCATGTGCAATTTTAGAAAGAAATGGCGTTTTCAAGGATTCACACTTATTAGTTATCCTTGCACACGAATCACAGTTTTTAAATAATTTTTAAATAAATATTTGGGTGGAATACCTTAATATTCTAAGTACGTATAACTCAATATGAACTGGGGATATTTTAATTTTATAGAAATATGACAAATCGATTGAGACAATCACAGGCTTTCTTCAGGGTATTATTTATTTTATAAATTGTTACGGCGTATCACCTGGAATCGTGGGTGTACGCTCAGGATACAAGAATGAGTCCAAATTTCTGGATAACTAACAAGTTTATTCAAAAGCACAGCGTAAACAGAAACAACATGCAGTGAAACAAAGCTTAAATGCATCACTAATTTCACAAAATAACCGATACTATTCTCAAAACATTGACGTAAATCACAGTTCAATGTAGCTCGTATCTCGTCAACTGCTCTCAGACTAAATGATGACTCCTTTTATAAACCTGCCATAAAATTTTTTGGAAATCTCTATCACATAGAAACGAAAAATCTCTATAAATATAAGACGGTTATAGGTACCTTTTCAAATATCGGTTATTTTGAGATGTTTCTCGAAGCTTCGAAAAGTCACCAAATGCTGACAAATTGGCAGTAAATCGCCAAATCTGGCAACCCTTCTTCGAACTTCGGTGCATGGAAACCCTAGATTCACATCATGGGTCTGTACATGCGTAAATAGAAAAATATGCTTTATTTACATAGCAGAATTTCCAAAGTATGATATGAATTAAAAAAAAAAAGTCCGACATAAATAACAAACAAATTAAAATCTCTTTACTTAGATACATAAAGAGATTATTAATATGAAAAATTAAATAAATATGATAAAAAATATGAACTTATCTTAATTAAAGTTTTATTAAGAACAAGAATTGCTGTTCAGAATCAATATGGCTCAATGGACAATATTTCAAGGCACCAGTTTCTTGAGCACATTTTTACATTCTCATACTAATATATAAAGAAAGTATGTTTTTCAAGAAAATTTTCGAATTAGAGATTTTGATGACAACATGTTTTAGGACCTCCTGAACACGCTTTGACAATTTTTAGAGTGATGTCCGTCTGTCTGTATGTACGTATGTATGTCTGTGGTAGTTTTTTTTTGTGTGTGTTAACGATAGCTGCCGTAAATATTTAAGGATTTTCACGAAACTTTTTCCGGCTTTGTTATTGAAAGATCTAGAACTAGATAGAATTTTTTTTTAATTCGAGCTAAAAGTTCGAAGTTTATTCGAAATTTCATATTTTTTTAACATGGCAGCATGGGGCAACAATTGACATTAAAGGGGTTATTTATGGATGAATGTTCGGAAAACTTAACAGTTTCAAATATTGTAATGAAAATTAGCCGCGGTACAATTTTTGTGTTCGTGGCGTCATTAGCTCTCCTGGTGGTGGTGGTGGTGGTGGGGACAAGTTATCCCCATTGACACCACCCAAAGGCTTTCCTTGGCATATTCGGTATCAATCGGAATATGTTTTTAAACCCTCTAAAATGAAGGGTAACATGGTGTAATTGTAATCATTTGGATCTACGAAACAGCAGATATTTTAAATTTTTAATTTTTTCTTCCTAAATTTGCAAAAAACTTCATTATTTTGACTTAATAATTTCAATCATTGAAGGGAAAAAGAAAGCCGCTATACAATAGTTTTGTTCGTGACGTCATTAGCCAACTCGGGGGAGGGGTAAGTTACCCCCCGGGGGTACATTGTCAAGTAAGGTATCAATTGAAAGTTTTTTAAAACCTTTTAAAGTAGAGGGTAACATGCTATAATTGTGATCATTTAGACCAACAATTGAGATTTTACAATTTTTTCTTGTAAAAATTTGCAGAAAAACATGACAAACCACTTAAAAATATATCACAAGAACCTATTTCTTCATCCATCCGTCTCTATAACGTTTGGCGATAAATTTAGCGGCATATCGCCAACTGGGCGATACATGTTTTTCTTTCAACTGTTCAATTTTAAATCAATTAAATTAAATGTGTTTTGTTAGGACATAGTGCTGTAACGATGCTTCAGTAGAGTTTGCCTGTCAATCCAACCATTCCACTTGGCTACAAATTTGACGACTTTTCTAAATGTCGCCAAACGGCAAAAAAATATAGCCAAATAAACGAAAATATCTCCAATTGATAAAATGACCTTAACTGAATAAAAGTGACGCATAATTGATGAATATTCACTATTTTGCGAAATAAAGTTCAATTTCCTTAATAATTTCTTTGTCAGAATTATTTATTTAATGTCTTAATAAACCAGTTCTTCATACGCCTGTCTATAACGCTTGATGAAAATTTTGGCGGGATATCACCAACTTGGCGAGTTTTTTTAAAAGTTGCCAAATTGACAAAAGTATCGCCAATTTGAATATTGGTGCGTTTCGCAAGCCAATATGATTATTGTGATGAACAATTACGAATCATTGTTGAAAACGATGGTGCCATTTACAAAAAAACCAATATTTAAATAAACCTCTGAATAATTTATGTATTTTGAGTAAGTTTACTTTTTTGTGATGGCAACATCATTTTTAACAATGAAAGATTAAATTTTGAAGATACAACGAAGAAAATAAAAATCTTCATACAAAAGTAGTCTGGAAAATTTTCACTTCAAAATTGCATAAGAAATAGAAATTTCTCTCCGATTATAACAAAACTAGCAAGCAACACATCGCAATGTATTATAAATCACCGTACCAAATTACAAATCATTTGATGTCGTAGGTCCAGCGCTAGCTTTGACAGAAAATCTTTCAATTCAAAAGGATTTAGACAGAAAAAAGTGTCGGTAACTAGGTAACGATTTGTACTTAAAAGATTCGTGTTCGGGTATTATTTTTTTAGCAATACACTTCAGTTTACGTCTAATACGTCCATCTGTTTAAAACTCAATAGATAATCAAGAAACAATGACCACCATATTGCTGTGTTTCGAAAATGAACTCAGGAGACAATCTAAAATATTGTTAGTTAATGGATACCATGTTAAGGTTTCAGTTTCTATATTATGGTTCTCAAAACGATCCAAAGTTTTGGTATGCAAGCATTTGTTCACATTTAAAGTTATCTGTAAAAATTTAAAGTTATCTGTAAATTTAAAGTTATCTGTAACAAGAAAGATCAATCATGCTTAAAGCATTGATTATGAAACACTTTCCAACTTCAATGCAATTTTATTTAAAAAAGTCGAAAATGCAATACATTCCTCGGTAATATTTTAAAACTATCATAATACTACAGTAATTTATTATATTTGAACACTTCATCGAAAACAACTGAAATAAATTAAAATGACGTCATAGAAAAAATAACAGGCCTGGATCTCTCTATAAAAGCAGGATTTCATTCATTTCATTCATCACAATACTATAATAATTTATTTTATTTAAAAATTAAGACCATGGAGCTACAATTCATAAACTCTATGCTTAAAACTTCATCGAAAAAACTCATCTTTGTCTTTGTAAAATCAATGAATGTTTCATGCATATCAGCTATGCAGACTCCATGAGCTAAATCATTTTGCTGTTTACATTTTACATAGGTGAAAAATAGGCTTAGTTGCAGAAATAATCAAATTTGAATGAGAATTTAAACTCAAATATATTGTCGTTGTGTTGTTTTAGTATGTAGATGCACAGAATTTAAACAAAAATAAAGTAGTTTTAGGACGGATACAACACTCAATATGAATTAAAATGAACTTTAAAAATCACGATTTTGAAACAAGATGGATGCCATATATTATCTTGAAGTGGGTCATGTGATCGTTTCATATCATGATCACGTGACCGTTTCATATAAGATGTGTAATTATTATTTTAATTTCTATTTAAAAAACTACTGAATATATTTCGCTGAAATTTTTTTTTATATATTTTATGGAACAATTTGGCTATTACCTAAAATTTTCGAAGCAATTTGTGAATTTTAAATCCGCTTAAAAAATGTTTGAAAAATTAGGTCCCATAGGGCTCAATGTATTTTATTTTTTCCACCCGGGTTCAATCCAAAACTAATTGGGTGATATTATTCATTTATATTCCCATAGGTCCTACAGACCGTCTGAACAACATACTAAAATTTCATTTTGATTAAGTCATTTTTACGACATTTATCGTGCTAACGGACAGACAGACAGACAGAATGAACAAAGTCATAAACACTTTTCAACTTTGTTGTAAAGTGTTAAAAACTATCATTAACAATGCAGAAATAAATTGAAAATATTTCATTTGAATTGATATCCCTCGCAACTTTTGCTCGTACGTCCAGATTTTGTCGTAGTAATAAAATGTCTTCTAAAGTCAAAATTAAAGCTGAGCTTATGTAATAATATAGGAGAGGCGAAAAACTACACTTTTGAATGCACTCATACTAAAAAATCAGATGTGGGCAACACATGACTTTCCTTATATAATGCAATGAATTTGCTACTTTTACAGTAAAAAACAAGAAAGATCAATCATGCATAAGCATTGATTATGAAACACTTTCCAACTGAAATGTAATTTCATTTAAAAATTTCTAAAATGTGATTCATTCAGTGGTAATATCTTTTACATTATCACAGTACTACAGTAATTTATTATACTTAAATATTTAAAACTGTATCGAAATATAAATCATCTGATTCTTTATGCAAAATCAATGAATATTTCATTCATATAACTTGCATTCCAGACTCCAGAGCTAAATAATTTTGTGTGAAAAAAATTCAGCAATTCTTATGTAATTCATCTTACAATCGCTTGAGATATTTGCATTCTGCATATGTTAAAATTAGGCTTCGTTGAAGAAATAATAAAAGTTTAGGGATCATTTAATATCACAACTATTGTAATTGTATAGACACGGAATTTAGATACACAGATAATATATATGTGTATGTGTATGTACTCAAAGTATTGGAATCGTGCCGAAGATCGGAACTCGAATTTTCAAAGGATCTACACGTTTTGGGACTTCTAGAACACGAAAAAACTAGTTTTAGGAAGACGTCTGTGTGTGTAAGGGTGTATCTGTGTATGTTTCTGTGTGTCTGTGTGGATATTACATCCACTCTAATTGAAAAACTAATGGACCGAATTTCATACAATTTGGTAGGTATGTTTTTTGTGGGAAATCCTGATGTTCATTAGATTATAGTACGATTCGTAATAAAAGAATCTGCCTTCTTTGCGAAATGGCCGCAGAAATTGTCTTTATCCACTCTAGCTAAAAACTAATGAACCAAATTTAACAAAATTTGGTGTATAATATTTCAATAACCTACAAGTGATTTATATACCAAATTTAACAAAATTTTGTATATAAATCATTTGTAGGTTATTCTACTACGATTCGGGAAAAAGGAACGGGCTATTTTTGCGAAATGGCCAGCAAAAATCTTTATATATAAAAATAAAAGACTACGTGTGCTCAATTATATCAATTAAATTCCTATTTTATATGTGATTTTTGACAACAAAAAGAATAAGACTAATCCCATTACTCTAAGACTAGCCGTTCTTGAGATATTCTAGTTTTTTCGCGTTTTCGCTACGCCACCTTTGACAATAAGTCCAGCTATCAAATGAGAACCAAATTTAAGTTTAACGTGTAAATTCAATGTCATTTAAAATACTTATGTTGTGCAGATAAACTCAAATTATCATTGAATAAATAAAGAGAACGAATATGAGTCTGCAGAGAAAGACATGTGCTGTCCACATCAGAATTTTTAACAATATTACAACAATGATTTATAGAAATGAACGGGGATTATTTTCAGGCCATTTCGAAAAAAATGTATGATCTATATTTAAAGATCCATCAAATTTTTGTCGAATAAAATGTTCAACAAATTTAAGCTGTGTACCAAATTTTAACTCTCTAGGACGTAGGAAAGTGCATTTAAAATGCCATCAATTAAATTTATCATGAAGAGTTACATAAAATTTAAAAAAAATGAAAAATTGTTATCTACCAAATTATTTTAAAATATGAAGCCACTCCCATATGCAAAACGCTTAAACAAATGGAGAGATATTTATTATATAATATCTCTCTCTTTCCTTTCTGGAAGATATCCCAAAGTCAGAATTTAATTGAATTTGTTTTTTTCCCTATATTAAATAATTTTTTTAATTAAAAAACTACTTAACATATTTTACTGAATTTTTTTTTATATATTCTATGGGATAATGTGAATATTTCCTAAAAATTTCGAAGCAATTCGTGAATTTTAAATTTACTTAAAAAATGTTTGAAAAATTAGGTCCCATAGGGTTCAATGTATTTCATTTTTTCAACCCGGGTTCAATAAAAAACTAATTGGGTGATATTGTTTATTTATATTCCCATAGGTCCTACAGACCGTCTTAACAACATACTAAAATTTCATTTTGATAAACTCATTTTTACGGCAGTTATCGTGCTAACGGACAGACAGACAGACAGACAGACAGACAGACAGACAGACAGACAGACAGACAGACAGACAGAATGAACAAAGTCATAAACACTTTTCAACTTTGTTGTAAAGTGTTAAAAAAGAGATTATTTTTATAGTAGATATTTATATTATTTCCAAGATACTGAATTTTCGTCAATGAGTCGTCATTTTCATTGATTTAGCGTCATTTTTATCCATTTGGCGAGTTTTTCGTTAATTTAGCAACATTTGAAAAAGTCGCCAAGTTGGCGACATTCTACCAATTTCGTCGGCAATATCTCGCCAAGCATTATAGACAGAGAAATAGGTTATTCGTACAGCAGATAATGACTATTGGCATTCAAATACAAAAGTATTCGTCAAAGTATTTTTTTTCATGAATGGAACGAGCTAGAACCACAAGAATAATGTCACTAAATTTTTCGCATGGTATTACATATTAAAAGAGAATATGTTTATCAAGGAAATATATTTTTTTATTTTATATGACTTTTTGATATTTTTTTTTGAAAAATGTGCAATATTTCGAGAACGGTTCATGTTAGCGTTCTAAAATTTATGTCAATCGTTTCCTAATGAAAAAAAATCTGATGTGGGCAGCACATGACTTTCCTTATATAATGCAATGAATTTACTACTTTTACAGTTAAAAAAAATGCTATTCTTATAGTAGATACTTATATTATTTCCAAGATATTGAATTTTCTTCAATTAGTCGTCATTTTCATTGATTTAGCGCCATTTTTATCAATTTAGCGAGATTTTTGTTAATATGGCAACAATTAAAAGTGTCGCTAAGTTGGCGACATTCGCCAAATTCGTCGCCAAAATCTTGTTAAGCGTTATGGACGGAGAAATAAGTTATTCAGCAGATAAGGTACAGCAGATAAGTTACAGCAGATAAACTATCTATACAACAGACTATTGGCGTTCAAATACAAAAGTATTACTCAAAGTATCTTTTTTCGTGAATGGAACGAACTAGATCCACGAGAATGAGGTCACCAAATTTATCGTATGGTATTACATATGAAAAGTGAACATGTTTCTCAATAGGAAATATATGTTTTTTTTTATTTTAGATAACTTTTTGATAATTTTTTTAAAAATTGTGCAATATCTCGAGAACGGTTCATGTTAGCGTTCTAAAATTTATGTCAATCGTTTTCTAATGAAAAATTACATAAGAAATGTCTATTTAAGTAACTTTATTAGCAGTTTTGATTTTTTGACAATTTTTTCAAAATTTCACTCGAACATTTAGGGGGGTTCTGAACATTCGATTGCGTATAAAACAATAGGCTTCCAGTATTTACAGATTGTGATTTTTGTACCAAATTTCGTACGAATTGTTCCATTCGTCCGTCAGTTATCGTCTCCACAGACTCACTGACACACACACACACACACACACACACACAGACACAGACATAACTTTAAAAATGTTGATTCGTGATCAGGGATGCTTGAATCGTGCTCTCCTGTCGAAAACTCGAATACGAATTTTCGACCTCGTCACAATACATTCACGATATTTCATGTCCCACAGTATAGAACTAGAAGCTTGAATTTATTTGCCATTAGGAGGTTTGGGTCGAGTATTGGCAATAATTGTGCTATAAATTGCTTTTCTAAATTATACAATGGTTTCCCTGATTGTCTTGATATTTTTTATTCTTCTGAGAAGGATTTTAAAGAGCATTTGTTGTGAACATCTTGTGTTTTATTACATGTATTCTTGTGAAGTGTTTTTTAATTTTAATGTTTTAACTTTTTAATGTATTTTAACTTTTTTTATGTATGTCATGGTATTTTGAATGTAGTTTTGCTCCTGCATGCTGTAACTGGGACTACGTCCTGTTGCTTGCAGTCTTTGTAAATAAGTAAATAAATAAATATATAAATAAATAAATACTTTCCTTATACATTATGTATATAAGGAAAGTAATTACATAAGAAATGTCTATTTGCATAACTTTATTAGAGGTTTTGGTTTTTTGACGATTTTTCCAAAATTTCACTCGAAAATTTAGGGCGTTCTGAACATTCGATTGCGTATGAAAACAATCGGCTTCCAGTGTTTATCGATTGTAATTTTTGTACCAAATTTCGTTCGAATCGTTCCATTCGTTCGTCAGTTATCGTCTCCACAGACTCACTGACACACACACACACACACAGACATCACTTCAAAGATGTTTGAGTCGTGATCAGGGAATCTTGAAACATGCTCTCCCGTCGAAAACTCGATTTCGAATTTTCGTCCCCGTCACAATACCTTCCTTATATATTATTGTATATAGGAAAAGAAAAAATACCATCTAGTGAAACCCACTGATGGAAATAAAGTAATTTGGTTTTAAATTTTTATGAATAATAACAACTCTATTAATTAAATTAAGAATTGTAGACTCAATGCGGGTGAAATGTCTTTCAAAATAAAATAAAACTTTGGCTAACATATCTTTCCTATATTCAGCATCTTTTAATTTTTACATAAATTGTATAATCTCACCTCTGATTACATTTATATTGTTGCCATTATTACTTTCTTTATATACATAATGTATAAGGAAAGTGTTGTGACAGAGTCGAAAATTCGAATTCGAGTTTTCGACGGGAGAGCGCGTTTCAAGCATCCCTGATCACGAATCGAACATTTTTGAAGTGATGTCTGTGTGTGTGTGTGTGTCAGTGAGACTGTGGAGACGATAACTGACGAACGAATGGACCGATTCGAACCAAATATGGAACAGAAATCACAATCCATAAACACTGGAAGCCTATTGTTTTTATACGCAATCGAATGTTCAGAATCCCCCTAAACTTTCGAATGAAATTTTGAAAAAATCATCAAAAAATCAAAATCACTAATAAAGTTAGGCAAATAAACATTTCTTATGTAATTTTTCATTAGAAAACGATTGGTATGAATTTTAGAACGTTAACATGAACCGTTCTCAAGATATTGCATATTTTCAAAAGTCATATAAAAAAATATATTTCCTATTGAGAAACATGTTCACTTTTCATATGTAATACCATACGATAAATTAGGTGACATCATTCTCGTGGATCTAGCTCGTTCCATTCATGAAAAAATATATTTTGAGTAATACGTTTTTATTTGAAAGTGAATAGTCATTTGTCTGCTGTAAGAATAACTTATTTCTTCGTCCATAACGCTTGGCGAGATTTTGGCGACAAATTTGGCGGAATGGCGCCAACTTGGCGACTTTTTGAAATGTTGCCAAATTAACGAAAATCTCGCCAAATGGATAAAAATGACGCTAAATCATTGAAAATGGCGACTAATTGCCGAAAATTCAAAATCTTGGAAAGAATATTAGTATCTACTATAAGAAAAACCTAATTTTTTTATTGTAAAAGTAGTAAATTCATTACATTATATAAGGAAAGTCATGTGTTGCCCACATCAGATTTTTTAAATACTGTTTTTATATAACACTAGGGGCTCCAGCTCGATGACTTTAAACAATCCTCGTAATTTGCTTCGTGAGTTGTTAGGCTTTGCCTCCTGCTCGCAGAGCTGGCTTCGCGAATTCTTTATTACTTTCCTTATATACATAATGTATAAGGAAAGCATTGTGACGGGATCGAAAATTCGAATTCGAGTTTTCGACGAGAGAGCACGTTTCAAGCATTCCTGATCACGAATCGAGCATTTTTGAAGTGATGTCTGTGTGTGTGTGTGTGTGTGTGAAAGTATGTGTGTGTCAGTGAATCTGTGGAGACGATAACTGACGAACTAATGGACCGATTGAAACGGAACTTGGTACAAAAATCACAATCCGTAAACACTGGAAGCCTATTGTTTTTATAGGCAATCGAATATTCAGAACCCCCCCTAAATTTTCGAGTAAAATTTTGAAAAAATCGTCAAAAAATCAAAACCGCTAATAAAGTTACGGAAATTGACATTTCTCATGTAATTTTTTATTAGAAAACGATTGGCATACATATTTAGAACGCTAACATTAACCGTTTTCGAGATATTATACATTTTTCAAAAAAGTTATCAAAAAGTCATATAAAATAAAGAAAAAATATTTCCTATTGGAAACATGCTCACTTTTCATATGTAATACCATGCGATAAATTGAGTGACATTATTCTCGTGGAACTAATTCGTTCCATTCATGAAAAAATATATTTTGAGTAATACTTTTGTATTTACGCCAAGAGTCATTTATCTGCTGTAAGAAAAACTTATTTCGCCATCCATAACGCTTGGCGAGATTTTGGCGACGAATTTGGCGGAATGTCGCCAAATTGGCAACATTCTTAATTGTTGCCAAATTGACAAACATCTCGCCAAATGGATAAAAATGACGCTAAATCAATGAAAATGACGACTAATTGAAGAAAATTCTATATCTTAGAAATAATATAAGTATCTACTATAAGAATAACATTTTTTTAAACTGTAAAAGAAGTAAATTCATTGCATTATATAAGGAAAGTCATGTGTTGCCCAAATCAGATTTTTTCCGCTTGCTACGGGGGCGTTTTGTGCACGTTGTTACTGTATCTTGTTCGGAAGCACGCACCAAACCCACTTATTTATACGTTTTATCACTTGTTCTTTATGCAGTGACAACGCATCGCATTTCGTTTTTAAATCAATATTTTAAATATTATTTCTTTTGAAATGGCAACAGCGTTTTCAATAATAAATGCTAAATCACTTAAATATTAATTCTTTTGAGATGATAACCATTAAAGTTTAGATTTCGAAAATAAATGACAGGAAATAAAATTTTCGTACAAAAGTAGTATAAATATATTTTCACTTCCAAACTTTCGATTTCGTTTAAAATAAATGGACTTCCAGTATTCACGGGTTGAAATATTTGTTCCAAATTTCGTTCGAAACGTTCCATTCGTTCGTGAGATACCGTTTCCTCAGACACACACACACTCACAGATATAACCCTAAAAACGATCGATTCCAGTTCAGACATAATTTAAACGTGTTCTTCCGTCGAAAACTTGAATTCAAATTTTCGACCCCATCACAATACTACCTATACATTATACCCTATACATTATACAATATACCCTATACATTATACCCTATACATTATACAATATACCCTATACATTATACCCTATACATTATACAATGTGTTTATGAAAAGTAATAAAGATGATTCGGTTCTGAAATGTACTATTCGATTGTGAAATCCATTGCAAAATAAAACGTTCATTCCAGTTATTTATTATCATCTTTTAAAAATCATTATTTCGAATATGATATTTTTATTTAAATTGCCCCAAACTTTTTCATAACTACATCAATATAAAAACATTAAAATAAGTTATACGTAAAATATTTCCATTTAATGTCTTAAAAAAGCATTTTTCCAAGTTTTGAAGCAAAGTTTTTTTCACTTAGGATTAAACAAATTCATTAATGAGAAACTGGAAAATTGTTTTACAAGTTTCCGATTATTGCTCGAGGAAAAATGTCGGTATTACCGATTTTGAAGTAATTACGTTTGCAACTGTGAAGAGCTATTAGTTTTCCCATCTTTATTAAAGGTAGAATATAGTTAGAAACTTTAACAATCGAGAAAGAATAAAAGAACTTTTGTGTTACTTTTCTTGTAAACGCATTTAATGAATCGTTTCAAGTCTAAATTATAGTAGAAATAAAATAATTTTTCTTTTGCAAATTTTAGAAAAAAAATTTTTTATTTCCTCCAGTACATCCACTGTAAAATATTTTGAGATATTTTTATTGTTAAAAATTGTTCGAAAAGTTAGAGAGCGTGACAAAACACAATGATTTCTGGGCTAAGAAATCTCTCAACAAAATATTTTTTAAAGTCGCACGGCACATACAGGTGTGCTAATAGTAGTAATGAACTTTCTGCGGGCTACAAAAGCCCACTAAGACAAAACGGTTCCACACTCAGCCAGTTTGTCTATTGAGCTACGAATATGAGTCTTTTCTGCTTTACTTGAAGTAGAATTTACATTCTCCTCCGTCAGATTTCTATTCAAAGTAATACCTCAGATCTGTAAAATGTATTCAATCCTTAGCCTTTTTATACGTTTTAATGCTGTTTGTTGCCCTTAAGGCATTATTTCGTAACTACACTATAAAGCATTTTGCAACCTTTGCTTATTGTTTTCAGGAACTTTGTTGATAATTTCTGCAAACGGATAAGAAAAGCCACAACTACAGCCGTTCACGAAAATTAAAGTTTCATTTCTGAACTCAGCTAATTATCCTCTGCCGAAGCGTTATTTTTGTATATATATATATATATGTATATATATATATATATATATGTATATATATATATATATATATATATATATGTAAATATATATACAGGGTGTCCTAAAAGCATTGACCTCGGCTTTTATTCCTTAAATATTGATCTTAGACATATATAATAAATTAAAAAGTTGAATAAAAAAGGTACAAAATTTTATGAAATCGATTAAAATTCTTAAGGGAATTAAATTTCAGGAAATAAAAAATTTAAATTTCTATATGGTCCCCGTACAAAAACATTTTTAATGAGTAAAATGTTTCCCATACACTAATAAGGTGATGTACAAAGTTTCAGCATTTTATCATAAAAAGTCCCAGAGATATGAAAAGACAAAAATACTGACTTTAACTAATTTTCCGTGCATCGACACGGGTTCTCAGAGAGGGAAAATTCATGTCGGCAGATCACGTTTCAGGGTCATTCACAAATTACGAAAGAAAACAATAATTAAATAAATAAATAATGATTTTGCTATAGATTGATACAAAAGTATCTACACTGTGTAGAAATAATAACTTTACACAAAGATTATGAAGTTTGTTCAAAATGTTTTCCATCCATGCCAAAAATCCGTTAAAAATAAGAGGCAGATATTATTTGCCTATAATGCATTTCTGCGTTGCATCATTTGCACTGTAAACATATACATTTTAATTTGTGATTAATCCCTCACCAAGTTTGTTTAAACATACCTCTGGGACTTTTTATGATAAAATGCTGAAATTTTGTACATCACCTTATTAGTGTATGGAGCACATTTTACTGATTGGAAATGTTTTTGTACGGAGGCCGTATAAAAATTTAAAATTTGTATTTCTTCAAATTTAATCCGCTGAAAAATTTTATCGAATTCATGAAATTCTGTATCTTTTTCTGCGCAACTTTGTGATTCATTATATATGTCTAAGATCAATATTTGGGAAATAAAAGCCGAAGTCAATGACCGACTTATAGCTGTTTAAAGTTGGACCCCTTTTTTGCTGAGAAATTGTCAATAGGGTCCCTGATTGGTTGCTTGCCTTAAATGGGACATTTTTATGCTTCGAAAAGCAACTTAAGTCATACAGTTTAATGCTTCATAACTCGGGGAATTTTGGTCGTAAAAGGAATATGTTTTTTTTATTTTGCATGGAATTGTATGAGGAAGATTTTCCTAAATATAATTGGTAGGACCGAGGTACCGTATAATAATTTATATTTCGTATTTCTTTCAGAAATGTATTTATTGATTTAAATTGTTTCTAAGATAATAGATTTTAAAATTTAAAACATTTTTGCAACTGGAAGTATATCTCTCTGACTAACGGTTGAGAAAATAGCCACCGAGCACCAATAGCACTGGACACCCTGTATATATATATATATATTTATATATATATATATATATATATATATATATATATATATATATATATATATATATATATATATAATCATAACTATCAGAAACCCTACTTCCCATTACAGTCAGCTAATTTCCCTGAAACTTTCAGTAACATGTTTGCATATCTTTTAGGGTTTTTGTTGATGAGATCCAGACCGTCCGACCTTCCAGAAAGGTGTAAGGTAACCGATATTTTTTAGAGTGAGGTATTTCGCTCCTTTTGATCAAAAATCGCTTATCTGTTTAACCAATTAGTAAGAAAGCATATAAGAAATTTAATTAACCTGGAGATAAATTTAAAGGTAATATGGGCTAATAAATAAATATATAATGTACTGACAGAAAACAAATAATTTGATTTATATGTAAATTAATTATGAATATTTAGGAACATCCATTGACGTCATTATATTGACGACATTATTGGCTGATGTCACTAACGACAATTTCGAATACTTTTTCAGAGATTTACCTGCGTTTCACTTTTCCAACAATGCATGGTGATGCATAGCAAAAATATTGGAAAAAGATTGGAAATATGAAGCCGAGTTTTTTACAGATTTACACATCTTGGGCACTCCAGAGAAGTGGCAAGAAATTTGTTGGCTTCACCCCACTTAAATATTACTACTTTCTTTATATACATAGTATAATGTATAATTAAAATATTCTGACGAGGACGAAAATTTAGATTTGAAATTTCGGCGTGAGAGAACGTTTCAAGTTTCTCTGAACGCGAATTAAACGTTTTTGAAGTGATGTCTGTGTGTATGTGCGTGTATGTCCCCGCGAGTCTGTGGAGACGATATCTCACGAACAAATTGAACGATTCGAACGAAAGTTGGTACGAAAATTACGATGCGTGAATACTGCAAGTCTTTTGTTTTTCAATGCAATTAAATGTCCGGAAGACCCCCTAAATTTTTGAATGAAATTTTGTAGAAAAAAATCATCAAAAATTCAAAAACTTCCAGAAAGTTACGTAAACAATCAATTCTGATGTAAAGTTTCATTAGAAAATTATTGAAATAAATATTAGAACGCTATCAGGAACCATTTCCGAGATATTGCATATTTTAAAAATGAATGCTTCAAAAACTCACATAAAATGAAAAACATTATTAACTATTGTGAAATATATGTATGATTATGCCATAAATATGTTAACAACATTTTCGTGGATCTAGTTCGTTCCATTCACGAGAGAAAATACTTTGTTTAATGGTTTTGTATTTGGACGCAGTAGCCATTTATCTACTATAAGAATTATTTATTTCTCTGTCCATAGCACTTGGCGAAAATTTTGCGACTAATTTGACGATAGTCCGCCAGTAAAAGTCGACTTTGGCGACTTTTATTAAGTGTCCCCAAATTGACGAAAATGTCGCCAATTTGATAGAAACAACGCTAAATCAATGAAAATGGAGCGACAAATTGTTGTAAATTTAATATCTTGGAAAGAACATAAGAATCGACTTTAAGAATAACCCATTTAGCCGTCTAAAAGTTGTGTCAATCGTTTTCTACTGAAAAATTACATAAGAAATGACTATTTATATAACTATATTGAAAGTTTTGAATCTTTGATGATTTTTCAAAATTTCACTCGAAAATTTAGGAAGGTTCTGACTATTCGATTGCGTATAAAAACAATAAGCTTCCAGTATTCATCGATTCTAATTTTTATAAAGTTTCGTTCGAATCGTTCAATTCGTTCGTGAGATATAGTCTCCACAGGCTCACTGACACACACACACACACAATCTCAAAAACGTTTGATTCGTGTTCAGGGATGCTTG